>CABHPP010118732.1:0-12972 GCA_902168425.1 Peromyscus attwateri
GCTCTTAGCTCTGACCTCTTGGCTTTCTTCTTTGCATTGGTTCTGTGTTTCTTATTTATAAAACGGTTGGTTACATCTACAGCCCCCTGCTGTGTTCAGTGAATGCTCTTTCCTTTTCCTCTGCTGCTTCTGGCTCTTACAATCTTTTCAGCTGCTCTTCTGAAATAGTAATGAGTCTTAGGAGGAGAGGGTGTGATATCAATTGAATAACAAAAGTCTTAAACTGCAGAAAAATAAAAAGTAGGCTCATGTAGGGACAAAAATAACTCTCTCCTCCTTAGATGTTAGGATTCATAACTAATATAACCAAATTTCTAAAGCATAATTAAAATAATTCTTTCCAACCACCTGTATTTTTCTTTGTTTTGTATCAATTCTTTTTATTTTTTGAGATTATAATATAATTGCATCATTTCTCTTCCATCTTTCAAAACCCTTCCATATACCTCTCCCTCCTATCTTTCAAATTCATTGCCTCTTTTATCATAAATATACATGTATATATGTACACATACATATGTATATGTAAATTATATGTATTTATTTCTTACATATTTATAATGATATAAATTTCATTTATATATATTTCATATATATATATTTCACACACACACATACATATATATATATATATATATTCCTAAACATAAGTAGCTCAGTCTATATGTGTTATTTGTATACATGATTCAGGGCTGACCATTTGATATCAGACAATCAATTGGTGTGTGCTTTCCTAGGGAAGACTTTCTCCCACTCTCAGCTTCCTTAGTTTCCTATAGTTCTTAGTGAAGGGGTGAGGCTTCTTGGGCTCTCCCTTGTCCACTTTAGCCTGTCTACTGTTGTTTCGTTCTGAGATACCTGTATTCTTAATTTTCTATCAAATTCCCTTTTAAAATGATTTCTAACTTTCAAAAGTTAAAGTGGAACTGCACAGCTTTTTCTACAAAATTTTCTTCTAAGAAGTCATTTTTCTGGTTGCTTTGGACTTGAAACTGCCTTTGAGGCTCTAAAAATTTCAGCACTGCCATAACTTTTATTACTTCCTTCTGTTCATTAGAAATACTAAGACAGAAATTATTGTCGCATCATGATGCCAATGAGTCTGTAATTAGAATTTTTTAGATAGAAGAAGGCAATTGTTAGTTTCCTACTTGAGTCACAGAATAAGCTTCCTTTATGGTTTCAAGTATTGCTACTTCACTGCAATGTATGTGCAAGGAGGGGTGTTGATAGTACTTGTCATGACTTGGGCTCATTGAAATTTTACTGACTAGAGATGAATGAAAGTTTCTGTGAAGAGAATTCTTCAGGGTTTCTACATAATAAGAGTCTTTCTGCTTGAAAGATCATTACCCCACATTATGAAATGTTTCAGATGTTTTGTTTAGTGACAAGTGGGACCCAAGAGTCATCCTTTTAGTTATTTCTGTCCTATAATCAACAGAGTCACCTTAATGGTTTTGTCCTAAATTATTGACCTTCATTTTAAAATGTTAGACTGCAAGCAGTTAAAAAGATCTCTTTATGAGTCAGATACATGAAACAATGGAATTGTCCACTGTTCCTGAAAGGCAAGGAAAATTTCCCCAAGGAGAGAGACCTTGAGGTGGGTTAAAAAAATGGAGATTACTTACCCAGACAAAACTGTACAGTCCAAGACAGAAAGACACACACATAACCAAGTTTAGTAATTCAACTTGTTAAGGGTAAGTGTTCAAGTGACATGCTTAAATTATAGTCTAACTAAATAAAAAAAATTATAAAAAAAAAAAAAACAGTGGATGGTAGCTTCACCCAGTCTAGTGCTGAAGCTTACTGAAATAGCAACAGTTTAGGTATGATGTGGTGTCATTTGTGCTTTAATGAGCTCTATATTTAAGCCATCACTCTTCTTGTATATGCCATAGTCACATTTTCTTCATCACAACTGACAGTGAGTTGCTTTAACTAGATCTTATTTCTTTTTCTCAACTGTGACATTATTTCTAACTATAGTATCATATTTGATGAATCTCATTTTTTTTTTACATTTTCACTTTTAATCGCTTCATTTAGACATAAAAGTCGGCACAAACCTGTTTTCTTTCTCTAGTCTTATTCTTCATAAATGTGTTCAACTTATCTCAAGGTATCTTATGCTCTATCCAAATTTCACTTTAATATTATAACAACCTTTTAAAAGATCTTCTTTAGATCTAGCCAGACTCTTACAGGCCCTACACTTGCCTCCACTTCTGTTGTATGAACTCTAAGAGCAGGGTACCATCTTTGAAGTAGTAATGATCATAGAGCATTAGTTTTCCATACTTATTTACTATGAGGCTACATTTTTTAACTCGTTTCATAGATGATCTTTTTTGTCCCTCTGTATTAACTTTGACCTCTTTTGTCTTTTTTAACTGCTTATGTCTTCCTTTTATTATATTAATAATAGAAACAAGCTTTTGGGGAAAATTACTTACTCCTGCTAGCAACTTTACAAAATTATGTTTATCACTTGTAATAAGGAACATGATGCCTAGAAAAGTTCAATGCATCGTTTTTTACTGGAAATAAGTGCCAGAAGCACATTTAGAATTTTGTTTGGCAAGTTTCTAAGATTATGTCCTTACCACTACGGAAGCCAATGGTAAAGTGTTTATTTAGATACTTCATGCATCTAACACTAGGTTGCTGGAAAGGAAAAGAAGTTGAATATAATTTTTAGAGAATGTCTCATTATGGAGTCTTGGCCTTGGATCTACAGAGAGACGCTTGCTTCTGCCTCCTAAATGCTAGGATTAAAGGCATGTGCCACCACACATTATTTAACAAAAATAAATTTTTAAAATTATCCTTTCCCTGTGAATTCCTAGCCTACTTAGTAAGCCAGGAATTCTGTATATGGAGAATATTTAAGATATTCCTAGCTATTATGACATTAATCATTTCTATATATGGGAATGATTACATATGAGATGTTACAGATTCCTTTCTGTTGCTGATAATATATTTGGACCAAAAGCTACTTAGAAGAGGAAAAGATTTATTTCTCTTTACATTACAATCCATCATTGAAGGAAGTCAGACAAGAATTCAAGTAGGAACTCAAAGACAGAAACATGAGGAAGCACTGTTTGATGTCACAGTCACTTGTAAGCTAATGCTTAGCTAGCCTTCTTACAAAGCCCCAGACCTCCTGTTCAGGGAATAGTGCCGCCCACAGTGGGCTAGGCCCTCCTCCATCAATAGACAATCAAGGACTGTCTGTCACAGACATGCCCAAAGACCACAGTGACAAAGGCAACTAATCAATATGGACCCTCTTTTCAGGTGATTCTAGATTGTGTCAAATTAACATATGTCAATGTCAACTCGTACATGAGTTATTTGTCTAATACACAAAGTAGGATTTAGTTTGATTGAATTTTAACTTATGTGGTACACTAATGGTGTTAAACGATCAAGGTGGAGCCATTTCAGAAAAATGCATCTTGGAAGAGACATGAGTTGAATAGGATTTGCATCTTTCTCTGCCACTGGATTTTCATTCTTTACTAATTTTTCATATTTAACCTAATTTATTTTTCCATTAGTTTTTTATATTTGCTCCATATGACAGACAATATTCCTGTGCTCATCAGATGTCAAAGGTAACACCTTACATAGGATCAAACAGAAAAAGTAGTGTGAGTCTCTGGTGATGAAGTATGGGAATTTAAGTGAAATTATAATTGAAATATGATGAAGTTTCTTAGCCTGAGTCACTTGTTTTTTTAAAAATGTAATTCAGTAGTTACAGACTATTGATTTCTTCCCTTAACATTTTAGGTTTCAATAGGACAGAACCTCATAATAACCCATGGTTCATCAGCTCCTGAAACAATAGGGTTTTTTTTTTCAATAACAGGAAGTATTTTTCACTTTTTGGGTCAGGATAAATTCTGTAAAGTTCATTCAAAATGTTTCCTTTTGCTTACTAATATTCCAAGAGATATTTGTTTTCACTGTGTGCAAAGATATTTCAATGTTCTGTATACTTTTATGGAAGCATATATCTATATATGAGGTAGATATGCCTAAAAAAGAATTCACCCAAATTTATCAATTTCTTAATTTTATTTTTTGAGATTATAATATAATTATTTATTTTTCCCTTCCCTTTTCTTCCTCCAGTCCAAAAAGAACTGGAAGTTGGCTGTGAGACCGCTTCTTATGAGTGCCAGAAGCCATACCCAGAAGTCTCACCAGCATGACGGCCAAAACATGACCAGAACAAGTGCAGCACCAATGGACATACTGCTGTGGATGGGGAAGCTCAGGGGGCCTGGTCCCTACACAAAGAGCTAAAGGCAGCTAAGGAATTCTGAGGGTGGAAAAAAGTCTTCCCACTGGTTATCCAATACCAAGTGGTTAGCCCCGAGAACGTACATATGAATAACAATAGCTAAGCAGGCTGTATTTATGAATATATATGTACTGTGTGTAACAGATGTATCAAAGTTTATGCTTCACTTCCATCTCTCACTAGCCCTGTCTGTATTACTAGGTAAGGACTCACTACAGTGTGTGTCATACCTGTATTTTAGTTACTAGTTTTCGTTGATTCGCCATGTTTAACATTTTAATTATCTTTTGAGAATCCCTTACCTTGTGTTCAATTAAAAGTTCTTTAAGAAGTTTATTCTAGGATTTGATAATTCTAATTTTAATGAGGTTGTTCTTAGCTGCAAGGGACAAAAACAGATTGCCGTTTAGGCCACAGCTGATCTCTCACAAAGCAGGAAGTACAGCAAGTGTAGGTGCAGACTGGGATTTCAGAGACTCAGATGTAAATTTTAAAGCCCCAGGATTTTTCCACATTTCTTCTCTGACAGTCTCTGCTTGCCACAGTCATGATAGGAATGATGCAGTTCCTAATGTCATGAGCCCTTACTACAACGTGGTCATGATCTCTCATGGTCATTATAGTATGACAAAGTTGCTAATATCACGAGCTCTTACTACAACATGGAACACATGGCAGGGAGAAATGGTTTCCATCCATTTATTACCCAGAATCCTTCCCCAAAAGCTTCTGTGGGAGACTTCCTGTCATGATTATTAACTAAGATGAGCCACTTGTCTCAAATACATGATAAACTGAAAAGAAAATGAAACACATGTCCACCTTTAAAATCCACCAGTGTCCCTGGAAGTGAAGATTGGAATCACCTTTCCAGCGCCCGCATTCCAAACAGATAAGAGGAACACCGAAAAGGAGCTGTGTCTCTGCCAGCCGAAATGCAGTGTATTAGTGATTAAAAAAATCACTCAAATTCTGTAGTATTATCCATCTTTCTCTCTATGGTATAATATGGTCTCTGACACTTTCCTGTTAGATGATAGCTTCCTCCAACATTTCCTAAAATCTATGTATATTTGTACTACTTAGGTTATTAGGTTAAACACTTTGAACAATATATATATATATATATATATGTTGTTCAAATATATGTACATGATATATATATATATATATCATGATTCTTTATTGATTCTTTGAGAATTTCACATCATGCACCCTAATCCACTCACCTCCCAGTCTCTCTACATCCATCCCTCGCCCCTACATCCTTCCCCCACCAGAAGAACCTCCCCAATTAATTAAAAACAAAGTGAAACAAATAAACCACCTCACTCCTGAGTCTTACCCATCTCTCTAACACCTCTTCATTTATCCTAATGGCACTGGGAGATGCAGTGTGTCACACAGTGTACTCCTTTATCCAAACAGCCTCTCCCGCAAACGTTAATTGCAATGAGTCATTGGCCCGGTTCAAGGCCTCTGGCCTCTGGTACACCATCATCACTGGACCCTTACCGGAATGCCTCTTGGATATCCTGTAGCGATTGTTCTACAGGACCAGTCCCTTCATGTGCTCCTGCAGGTCATACATGGGGCAGCTCTTCGAGTGGGCCAACCCAAGCCCAGAACATGGGTCTGGGTGGTAACTAATCTGGTCATTCCCAGCCACTGGGACTGCCCCCATTTAAGTGAGGGGCAGAGCCAGCTCTCCTATGCCCAATGGTGGTGAGGAGTTGGGGGTGACACAGTTCTCCCATGGGGGGCAGGCCAGCTTTCTTGCTGCAGTGTCCATGGAGAGGTAGGGCCAGCTATCCCAGGACCAGTGAAAAGCTGGACCAGCTCAGCACAGGTCTCCAGATTTCAACACACATGGTTCATGCCCCCCTGTGGCAACATGGGCTATGGATATCTACACAGACCCCAGCTGCAGCAGGACCATGGACCTTGGCAGCAGCTTGGGCCCAGGTGTCACCATGGCCCCAGGTGGCAGCGTAGGTCACTCAGATCAGTATGGCCTCAGCAGTGGCATGGCCCTTGGACACCAACATGGGCTCAAGTGGCTGACCAGACCCCTCACATCCACATAGCCCTCAGTGGTAACAGGAGCCATGGACATCAACTCAGATCCTGGCTGCAGTAGGGCCACAGAGTAGTTTTTTGTTTTTTGGTTTGTTTTTTTTTTTTTAAGTAGGACTCACAAGTGGGGTTGCTTCTCTAACACTGAACCCAGGAGCCAGTTCTCACTGCATCAACTTCATGAACATATCAGATAAACAAATGGCACCCTATCCAGAGAAGAGTAATTGGGACTTTTTTATTTCCAAATTTATAATTTATGAATGTTGTGAAAACTCATTTTAAGAGTGTTTTCCTACCTATCAGGAGAGGAAAATGTCCTCTCTCAATATGGAAATGGGTGGGGAAAGAAGCCAGCCATGAAGGAAATGTTTTCTTTGTCCAGGTGTGTATGGAGATATCCTAAGAATCCACAACAGGCAGAAACTTATAGATGAGAGGGATGGAGAATCACTGACCACAAGGTAGGAAATTTGGGGTGAATGAGGATGGCAGAAAGTCCAGGTCCTGACATGATATCTGTGATCAGAGTTGATTGACAGATATTTTCCCATCTGCCAAAACATCACAAACTTAGCATCTTGAATAATACATATTTGTTATCTTCACATTTTTACATGACTCCAGTACAGATGTGGTTGGACCAAAATCAAGGAGGGGGCAGAGCTGCGTTCTTTCTGAAGTCTCAAGGTGAGTCTGTCCCTTGCTTCTCCTAGCTTGTAGGGACTGCCCTTGTTCCTAGCTTCCTTACTCACTCCTTGGGTTTCAAAGGCCGTGTTACCACAGCTCTTAGACCTTCTGCCTATCATCCCTCCTTCTGACCGCAGGAGGGGAGAGTTCTCTGCTCTGAGAGCACATGTGAGGAGACTGGGCTCACCTGGCTCATTCACTATCCTTGCTGTGTCCCGAGGCCCTGAGTTTTGCCACACTTGCAAAGCCCCCTTTGTTACACGCACAGGTTTTAGGGTTTGGGACATGGATATTTTGAGGAACTGTCATTCTTTCCATCATAGATGGCATGGTTTATCCAGCCTGAATGAGCCACCGGAAAGTGCTCACCCACTTCAAACTTCCTACCTTCACTTTTGTGAACATGAAGGGAGGTCCTTGTCTGGATATTTTATCTGCTAGAGAAAGGACAATGGACTTCTGCCTCAATCTCCCAAGGACAGGTGCACTGCAGCTCCCAGGCAAGTGCAGTAAGTCCATTTGGTGAGAGGAAGCTTCCCTTGCCTTCCTGGGCTCCCCAACAGAGGGCTCAGGTGATGGTGAACTTGAGGCTGCATTTTCTGAAACTGATTACAAGGATGGAATTTCGGTTCTGCTAATTTCAGTTCTGTATGGAACAACCTTGTTTGCTTAGTCCCTCCATCACGTTCTGAGAGATGACACAATAAAGTGCAACCACCTGAGTGGCTTAATACAGCAGCTGTTCATTCACTCATGATTCTCGAGACTGTAAGTCAGAAATCAAGGGCCAGTAGGTAGAGCCTTCTTTGCAGTCTCCAAAGACAGTTCTTCCTTGACTTTAGTCTGGTGCCTCCTGTGTTCTTAAATTGTGATAATATGTTTCTAACTTCTGCCCTCCTCTTCAGCAGGTATTTTTGGGTCTTCTCATAAGCTGTATGTTTTCCAGAATACCTGTTACACTGGATTTGAAGCCCATTCTGCTCCAGTATGATCTATCTTAATGAAGTACACTCTATAACGAAGGACTCTATTTCTGAATAAGGTCATTCTAGGGTTTGTGGGATTAGGACTTCAAACTTTATTTTTTTTTCTTTAGGAAACAAATTTATCCTATAACATTAACCAAGAAAAAAAATCTGTGTAATATTGCATCTTATATTTCATGGAGTTGTTTTTACATTTTCAAGCATTTAACTTTCTTCCCATTCTAAATCATGCAAGATTGATGCCCTTCACAATGCTTTCCTGGTCCCAAACTACAGTCATGTCTCTTATAAAAATGATTTTACTGCTATTCTCCTTTAGAGACTATCACGTATTTTTAATGAACTTTTCTAGTTTCAGAGTTGAGGCTCTCTTTTTTGTTTATTTGTTTTGTAAATTACTTTACATTATGTGTACAGACGCTTTGCTTGCATTTATGTTTGTGTAACATTTGTGGACTAGTGGTTCCGGAGGCTAAAAGGTGTCAGAGCCCCTACACCTGCAGTCAGAACTAGTTGTGAGCTGCTATGTGGGTGCTGGGAATGAAACCTGGGTCCTTTGGAAGAGCAGCAAGTGCTCTTACCTGCTGAACCATCTCTCCAGCCCCCTCCCTTAATTGTTTTTAAGACAGGGTTTCACTATGTGGTCCAGATTTATTAGGCAGAGTTCTCTAGAGGAACAGAACTAATAACATGAGAGAGAGAGAGAGAGAGAGAGAGAGAGAGAGAGAGAGAGACTTATTAAAGGGGAATTTATGTATTGGCTTGTCTTACATGATAGGGCTGGGTCATTAAACAATGGTCAACTACACACTGGAGAGGCATAGAATGAAGTTTCCAATCCAGAAAATGAAATGACTCAACAGTTCAAATCCAACACCGAAAGATAGAAGATTCTGGAGAGTGACTGTGAGTGAGATCACTTTGAAGGCTGAGGAAACTGGAGTCTATGCCTGTGGGCAGCAGCAGTGATCGACATAATCAGCCAGTGAAGACAGCAACTCACCTAGCAGCGACTTTCCCTTCTTCTCTTCTTCATCCATGGAGTCTGCGTCCTTGTATTCAGGGTATGTCTTTTCCCTCTAGTCAAGGTCCCAGATGCCTATCCCCTCTGGACATGCACCCACAACATACAGCCACACTTCAATAATCCTAGGCATCTTAGTCCAGTCAGGTTGGCAATTCAGAGAGGCTAGCTTAATCTTACTTAGCCCAGGCTAATCTCTAACTTGAGATCCTCCCCACTCTTCCTAAGTGCTAGAAGTACAGGTATGAGCCACCCCCAAATCAGCTTTCAGTCGCATTTTCTGATACCTAGGACTTCAACCCCAGGAAACTGATCCATTTTTCTCAAAAGCATTGGCTGGCAAGCTTTTAAGACTTGATGGAAAAGAGCATCATGCTCATGTAGTGATATCTGCAATAGGCTTAATGGTAGCAGCAGGAGTGTTTCCTGCTGACCAGGACCTTCCTGATACTGAATATCTAGTGTCTACTTGGCATTGAACTGTAGGCAATGTCTATACACTTCAGGGTATGTTCTTCAAAATCACGCATCAAAGCCTGTAGGAAAAACATGATATATAGCTTTCCCCTACTCAACATTTACTATGTGCTAGAAATGATAAACTGTTAGCATATGTTACCTAATTTAATTTCTTCTCTAATTTAATATGCACACTTTTATTGGTAGGTAGTATAATTTCAGTTTTGCATAGAAAGACAATTAAGGACTAAAACTGTTTCCTAAAGCTATGCTACTAATTGAGGTGGGCTCAGGATTTACAGCAGATTTTTTTGATTCCGAAGTTATTTACAAATTGGCTCCTGGATGATGTCCCTTATCCTCAAGCAGCTCTTAAAATCTCTTGGTTCTTAGGAGGCATCCTTTGCACTATAAGAACTGTGAACTGGTTGCATCTATTATGACATACACAATTACCATGTGCTCTAATGTTTTGATGAAGAAAGACAATATAATTTTTCATTGATAAATCACTCTGTATGTTTTGTGAGTCTCTAGAACAGCCCTAGCCAACAACTCGAAGGGGACTTCCTGTGCCTAGAATAGCTGTTTTTGTTAGGTGGTCTTTGGATTTTGGATGGAGCACTGTCAACCCAGGTGAGAAAAGTTCATTAAAGCTATATATGTGTACACACAACACACACACACACACACACACACACACACACACACCACATAATATGTATTTTGTTTCTTAGATAGTTAGTAGGATTCCTTGTGGCCTTTTCAGACATCCTTGTTGCTATTTCACCCACCTCCCTTCTTCATTTGCCCTCTCCACCCTCCCTAAAGAGGCTCCTGTATCTCATTTTCCCTACAGAAGGAGGGAGGAAGCAACTCCATTTGTATTTATTATGATTCCAAGTAACAAGACCAATATTAATAATGTTAATTTAAACTGAACTTTTTTTGTCTAAAACAATATTTATTTTTATTGTGTATGGGTATTTTTCTGGCGTGTATATCTGTGTACCATGTGAATGCCTGATGTTCACAGAGGCCAAAAGAGGGTATTGGATCTCCTAGGACTTGAGTTACACTCAATTGTAAGCTGCCATGTGGGTGCTGGGAATCAAACCCAGACCCTCTGGAGGAACAGCCAGTGGTAACTGCTGAGCCATCTCTCTGGTACCCTGAACTTCTTTTCCCTTTCATTGAAAACGTTTTTTTCTTACATAATATATCCTGATTACAGTTTCCCTTCCCGTTACTCCTTCCCTCCCATCCAGAGCCATTCTCTTTCTGACTTCGATGGAATAATAATAAAATACAGTAGAGTAAGATAAATCAAAAGCTAACATCAGAATTGGACAAAACAAAAGAAGGAAAAGAGCCCAAGACAAGGCACAAGAATCAGAGATCCACTTGTTCGCACACTCAGGAATCCCATAAAAACAGTATACTGCAAGCCACAGTATATATGCAAAGAACCTGCAGGAAAAACAGGAAGAAAAATATATAAATAAGATAACATGAAAATAAAAATTAGCAAAATAAAATTTACAAAAAAGGAAGAGCCCTGGCATGACATTATGAGACAAGGAACCTCGAAAGACACCTTTGAGTTCACATTCTGCTGATCATCTACAAATACAAGGGAGATAGCCTACTCTCTTCTTTTTTTTTTTTTTTTTTTTTTTTGGTTTTTTCGAGACAGGGTTTCTCCTTGTAGCTTTGCGCCTTTCCTGGAACTCACTTGGTAGCCCAGGCTGGCCTCGAACTCACAGAGATCCGCCTGGCTCTGCCTCCCGAGTGCTGGGATTAAAGACGTGCGCCACCACCGCCCGGCTGACAGCCTACTCTTAAGAGTAGTTTGTCTCTCAAGTGAGACGCCCTTGAAGAAAATTTTCATTTGCAAGTGGCTATCAACTGGAGATGATTTCTCTGTTAAGAACAGGGGCATTTGTCTGCTTTTCCTTCAGTTCTAGGACTCCAACTGGTGCAGACCTGTGCATGCTGCTGCAGTATCTGTGAGTTCATATGTATGTCAATCATGTTGATTTAGAGAGCCTTGTTTTCTTGCTGTCCTCTGTCCCTTCTGGCTCTTATTCTCTGGAAGGCATATTATAGAGACATCCTGTTTAGGGCCGAGTGTTCCATTCTCACTCTTTGCATAACATCTGGCTGTGCATCTCTCTCTGTATTTGTTCCCATCTCTTGCAGGAGGAAGTTTCTCTAACAATGAGCAAGGCGTTGATCAGTGGGTGTAGCAGAATGTCATTGGGAGCCATTTTATTCCTAGGTTGGGTTTTGTTTGGAACAGTAGTATTTTGTTTTCTCCTAGGTCCCTAGACAGTCTAGTCTCAGGTTCTTGGTTATCTAACCACCATGGAGTATGGGTTTTATCTCATGGAGTGGGCCTGCAGTCAAATTAGATATTGGTTGGTCACTCCCACAAACTTTGTGCCACTATTACACTAGTATATCTTGCAAGCAGGACATTATATTTATTGTGCACCAAAGGTTTTGTATTTGGGGTTGGTGTTTATATTTCTCCTTTGGTAATATGTAGGGTACGTTCCTGAATTGAGGGCACTAGACTGTAGGAGTGAAGGCTCTATGTAGGCACTGGTTTGACCTCTCATGTTCAGTGAGTTGTGTAGGTGTTAATTTCAGCAATGGAGCCTTGCCACTGGTTGGTGGAATGCAAGCTATAGTCTTGGAAAAAACCAAAATTGGAGATTCCCATGGAACCCCTTTGTCCAACAACTCAATTAGATGTAACCCAATCCTGGTACTAGAAACTTCAATTGGTGGCAAGAGATTACCAATTGGGGCTCTGTTTTACCTATTATTAGGTAATTTCACTTAGATCACATTCATATATGTAATTTTATGAAGCTCTACTGTATTAGGTTTCCATACCATCCCTCCAATGGTACCTAATTTTAGCTGTCCTTCCCTTGTCCCATTCTCCCTTCTCTCCACTTGACTTCCCATTCCCCACAAACCCCCGTCTGTCCATACTATGTATACTATTTCCTTTTTGTAATGAGATTTATCTTTCCCTTCTTGTCCCTTACTCTATACATAACCTATGTGATTCTATAGATTTTTATAGCTTGGCTATCATTTACTAATATCCACATGTAAGTGAATACATACCATATTTGTCTTTCTGGGTCTGGGATACATCACTCAGAATGATTTTTTTTTTCTATTTTCATTCATTCACCTGTGAATTTCATTTTTTAACAGCTGAGTAATACTCCATTGTGTAAATGTACCACATTTTCTTCATCCATTTTTCTTTTGAGGGATGTCTAGGTTGTTTCCAATTTCAGACTATGATGATGAGAAATATCAATGAGCAGTGTTTGATGATTCTTGTTATTTTGTTGTTTTGGTTGTGTGTGTGTGTGTGTGTGTGT
>CABHPP010118732.1:20747-42471 GCA_902168425.1 Peromyscus attwateri
GCTGTCCTGGTACTCACGCACAGCCCAGGCTGGCCCGGTACTCACTGCACAGCCCCTGCTGTCCTAGTTCTCACTGCACAGCCCAGGCTGGCCCGGTTCTCACCGCACAGCCCTGGCTGGCCTGGTACTTCCAGCATTTCTTCTGCTTTAGCCTCCTCTGTGCTGGAGTTACATGCACTAACCACTGCACCCAGCTAGTTTTGCATTTTAAATTTAAACCTAAATGACTAGCCTTCCCCTGTTTGAATCCCCTTCTTCCTACATAAAAAGTCAGAGTGTGTTTCTGAGGCCCCATTCTGTTCCATTGATCAACTTATTGATCCTTTACCAGCCCCGTGTTGTCATAATTAGTGTAGCATTGTGCATGTCTTAGAATTTGCTAGTGTGGGTGCTCTGACTTTATCCTCTCTTTGGTGTCCTGCCAGCCATTCTAGAGCCGTTGTCTTGGTTTAAAAAATTAAATTTGGCTAGTTGTTAGAAAGAAAATACTTTTCTCCCATTTTGATCAGGATTGCATTAAATCTATATCCCCCTTTGATTACAGTACATTATGCCTTTTCCGTTCCTTTTAAGTATATTTCCTCCAGGTAACATTGTGGGCAGGAGGATTGCTTTTTATATGGGTGCATGGAAATGGCTTTATATATAATCCACCTAGATCAGTGGTTTTGAGCTTACCATTGATTATGTTATTTGTTTTTGTTTGTCTAATTGCTGTTTCCCTCTTTCCTTGCCTTGCTTTGTATTTCTTATGAATGCATTGTGCTTATTTTTGTCTCCCTTTTCATATATTTCAACAATCGAGTCATTGCCTTTGAAGCTGCAATGTGGCCAGACAGTGGAGCACATATGATTTGTAGCCTGCATGTGTTGGTACAAGTATGGCTTCTATACTTTGAAGGAACTATAAGTAGAAAGTGAAGCAGAGAGATCATGCAGCCTGAAAAGCTGAAAGAATTTATTTTATGGGCCTTTATAGAAAAAGAAGAAAAACCTTCCAGTTGTAGTAGACCACTGTGTCCAGTTTTCGAAATACCCTTCATTTTTACTCTGATGCAGTTCTATTCCCATAGTCACGTGGTTGTCTTCTCTTCATGGAACAGGCTAGTGAAGACATTGAGCTTCGTTACTGGCGCTTGTGAGGAAGAAGCTGTTGTCTTTATTATTTAATGTCTCTTTCGTCAGCTTGTTGGCCACTCCTCCCATTTCCTTCCAACCTCCCTCCCCTCCAGATCCATTCCTTTCTGTCTCTCATTAGAAAAGAACAGGCTTTTAAGAGATAGCAACCAAACATGAACATAATATTATAAAACAAAAACACAAAATAAAATATAAGATATTATACTATATTATTATATTATATTATATTATATTATATTATATTATATTATATTATATTTAAAACCAACACATCAAGGCTGGACAAGGCAAACCAACAGAAGGAAAGGAGTGGCATGAGCAGGCACAAAAATCAGAGACCTAACTGTTCACACACTAGGAGTCCCATAAAAATACTAAGCTGAAAGCTATAACATATACACAGAGGACCTGGTACAGACCATGTAGGCTCTGTTCTTGCTGCTTCAGTCTCTGTGAGTTCAGAGGAGCCTTTTTCAATTGAACAAGGGCCTTGTTCTCCTGGTGGCCTCCATCTCCCCTGTCTCCTACACTCTTTTCACCCCCTCTTCTGCCGGGGTCCCTGAGCTCTGAGGGGATGGATTTGATGGAGACATACAATTTAGAGCTGTGCATTCCAAGGACTCTCTCTCTCTCTCTCTCTCTCTCTCTCTCTCTCTCTCTCTCTCTCTCCATAATATCTGGCTGTAGGTCTCTATATTCATTCCCTTCTACTGCGGGAAGAAACTTCTCTGATGATGCCTGAATAAGGCACAAATCTGAGTACAGCAGAATATTGTCAGGAGTCATTTTATTGATACTTTTATTTTAATCGTTTTAGACAAGTAGTGTTTGGTTTTACCCTAGGTCTCTGGGCTAGCTAGTCTCTGGTTCTTGGTCATCCAAGCAGTGCAGGTATAGGTTCCATTTCATGGAGTGGGCTTTAAGTCAAATCAGACTTTGGTTGGCTCCTCCCATAAGTTCTGTGCCATCATTGCCCTAGTATATTTTTCAGGCAGGACAGATTATAGGTCAAATGTTTTGTGCCTGAGTTGATGTTTTTGTCCCTTTTTTGGTAATCTACAGAGTACCTTCCCTCATCAAAGACACTAGAACGTAAGAGTGAGGGCTCCATGTAGGGATTAGCTGTACGTCATGTTCAATATGTTGTATGGGTGCTATCTTCAACAAATGGGGCCCCACTGTCAGTTTGCAAAGACAGTTGGACAATGGAAATGTCAGTTTCCATTGTCTTGGAACAGCCTGAGTTGTTTGGGGATTTCCATGGGACCCCCATGGCCAACAACTCAACTGGAAGCCTTGCCTGGCTACAAGAGACGGCCAGTTGGGACTCCATCTTCCCCATTATTAGGTGACCTCATTAGAATCACCTTCATGTATTTTAGGAAGTTTCCACTGCACTAAGTTTCCATACCATCCTTCAAGTGTCCCTCAATTCTATTTGTTTCTCCTTGCATTCACTGCCTTAACCCTCTCCCCTCCCCCTCTTCACCTGACCCTCCTGTTCCCTTCCCCCATCCTTATTCCACCCATAAAATCTATTCTATTTCCTCCTCCTACAAAGATCCTGAGTCCTTTTCAAGTGATTGTGTTGTCAATAATTAGTGGATAAATCATTCTATCTTCTTTGCACACTTAGAAGTTATTAATTAAATTTCACTTGTGGATTTTAGCTTGTTTTGCGTTAGAAATTTTGGAATATTTCAGAATTATTTTTCCTATTATGTAGTTAAGTTACTCAAAAACATATCGAATCTCTCTCCCCCATCTGTCTCCCCTCTCTGTTTTTTGCTTCTGTGCTTGTGTATTCTTCAAAGTTTTAATAAGCTGGAGCAGGGCCAAGTTTAGGGCCAGTGGTTCCATACTTCTGTGATGTGATGCTTCAGCTCTCTGACAAGGGTCCTGGAAATCCTGAAGTCTTGCATTTGGCCCATGAGAACAGCCAGGGTTCAAGCTCAGTATGAGCACAGGCACTGTTACTTCTCATCCTTCACAGGATTCTTGCTGTGGTGCTGGGCACAGGGCACTGTTTCCTTATTTGCATGCACTGACCATCACTCAGTTTGAGAGAAAACTTCCAGAAGCCAAGGTTCTGTCTCCCCTGGAGAAATCTGCCAGTGATGTCTCACTGTCTTGATATCCCCTGACTCTCCGTTCTGAGATTCATCCTGGGGTCCTAGCAAGCTTTTCCTTTGTGCTGGAAGCCCTGTCAGGGCGGTAAGCTCCAATATCAGTAGTCCTTACCTCACATGCCAGGAGGAGCCCAAGAGGGGTTCTTGGGGAAGCTATGAGCTGAAAGCTAAACAGAGCGGGACTTCTTAAATTATCCTCTTTATGACCCCCTTTTGGCTTGAAGAAAATTTACATGACCCCAGAGACATAGCTTCATAAAATTGGTATGACAGTAATTTTCTAATAGGAAACCTTATATCTGTTTTACAACAGTTACTTGTTATACATATTTTACTGCTCATTAAAGGTCAGAGCAAATAAGAAGGACTTATTTATTTTGCAATAAAGAATTAAATTTTGGTTAAATATTTAATACTGCAGGCTGTGAAGACAGTGTCTTCAAAGATGTTTTGAGTTTTGTTTTATAATTATTGGTGCTTAGAATGCAACTTAGCATAAGTTCATAGTGCAACATGGCAGATGAGGACCATTTCAGAAATGGTTGAATATTTTTTCTTAATTCCAAACCAACTAAAATTTAAAGATATTTTCAATGGAACACAAATGAGCAAATCAAACATTTTCTAACATCAGACATTCTAACACAATATAACCCAGAAATGTACTAATTTGACACTTAAATACTGAGGAGTAATGGTAGGGAAATATTAAAGGTCCTTGTTTTCTACAATTAAACCATCGAGTGCCTTTAAGAGAAGGCTAAATGGGAGTTAGAGGACTATACTCACTACCACAGTCTTGAATCTGAGCCGAGGTGTTTTAGGCAGTTTTTGTCAGCTTGCATGTTATGTGGCCAGGCCCAGTGCAAGATACACAGGTTGCTTGTTCAGAGTGAAGGCAGTAGTGAAGTCATCTGATGCACCATGGCCAAATGCAGGCAGACACACATCACATGTATTGATTTTGAATTGTTTCAGTCATTTCACATTCAGAATCATGATACTGTTACAAAATCCCACTCCATTTAGTTACAAGACCCATGGGGGGTTGTGATCCACAGTTTAAGAAGCAATCAAATCAGCGGAGAGGTAGTAGTACATGCCTTTAATCCCAGCACTTGGGAGACAGGTGGATCTCTGTGAGTTCTAGGCCAGCCTGGTCTACAGAATGAGTTCCAGGACAGCCAGGACTGTCTCACAGAGAAACCCTGTCTGGAAAAATCAAAAAGAAAAAAAAAAAGCAATGAAATAAGGTCGGAGCTAATTAAGAAGCTTTTTACACAATAACAGGAAGAAAAGCACAATGGCTTGAGGGTATTGGGGGAGCAGCTTTTTTTGTCACTTGAGTGAAGGTGTATGCTAGGAGAGAAGCTGTGGTGGTTTGAATGAAAAATGTCCTCCACTGTGGCTGATATGTAAAATTAAATTAAATTATAAAATAAAAGAAAAAAAAAAGAAAACGTCCTCCATAGTCTCAGGCATTTGAACACTTGATCACCAGTTGGTGATGTTGTTTGGGGAGATTTCTGAGGTACAGCTTTTCCACAAGAAGTACATCACTAAGGATGGGAGGTACAGCTTTTCCACAGGAAGCACATCACTAAGGATGGGAGGTACAGCTTTTCCACAGGAAGTACGTCACTGGGGATGAGTTTTGAGATGAAGAGCCTCATGCCACTTCTATTTTGGTCTCTACATGGTCTTGCAGTTCAAGATGTGGGCGCTCAGCTCCTGCTGCCTGCTGTCTCCATCACTGGGAACTCTAAACCTCTAGACTCTAAGACAAAATGAACTCTTCAGTAGGTTTCCTGGTCATGATGTTTTATCACAGCAACATAAAAGTAACTAATATAGAACTATTCCATGGGAATGAAACCAGGAAGTATTTTTATCCTAGATAAAGAGTCTTTTCTTTCCTTTTCTTTTTCCTTTTGTTTCTTCTCATCCTTATTTCTCATTTGCTATAACCTATTACAATTTAGTTGATAATGCTTTGTAGATCTTTCTCAAAGTGAAATCAAACCAATAGGCACCACATGAATAAAAATGTATTTTATGAAACCTTTTATTTTTCTTTTTGAACCTAAAAATAATCTACATCCTACATTTATACTCTCTGGAAAATTTCCCCTCTAAAATCTATAAAGTTTCATTTCTTCCATGATACAGCTTAAATCCTTTAAAGCTGGAAACATAATAAAATTTTATAATTCTGCTTCCTCCTTTTTTATTTAGCATGTATTATGTGTTATATGTGAGATCTAATTTTAATTAGAAACATCTTTTTTTCCCTAAATTGCAATAGCATCTCGAAGTGCAATATGTTTTTACTCACTGACCCTCACTCTGTAAAGCTAACTAGCCTCTCAATTTCTGAAGTTCTGTGAACTTATTCTTGATATAGCAATTGCTTTTTCATTGTTGGGTTCTAGACCATGATTTGATGAACTCATTAAGTCAGCTCTCCCAAAGCACTTGGCTTCTAAGGAGTGAGGACCCTGCTGGCCTTCACTTTACTGAAGCAGATCATCTGTCATATAGCCCTTTTAGTCATCCAGTAAAATATTTTCTAACAAACCTCATCTCACAGAAAATATTTTAAATATTAAGACAATTAGCCACATACTGGCTAAGATTCTCTGTGGCTGACTTAGGAGGGAACATGACTTTCTATACCTTGAGAGTTCTCTTACTCAAAGATAGGACACTCACTTCCTAGACTTGACCACAAAGGTCCTGCATTACAGTCCCTATATAAAAGTGTCAGATAATTTCTAGTTTTACAGGGCTAGACTGGAGTCTATATGATGAGCTAAACTTTATGTAACAGACTGAGGATGTGACTAAATGGTAGATCACATACCAAATATATGAATGGCCCTAACTGTGATGCCCAGCATCACTGAAAACATGTGTATAGTATTAGTAAATTAGTAGATAAGACAGTTTAGTGTATTAGTATCATGACTGTGTGGTAAAATGGATTAAAATGATGGGTTAGCTACTAATTTTCATCATTATCTTGAATAAATGATACTCAAAGCCTCTTTTTAAAAAAGCTTTTATTGATTCTTTGAGGATTTCACATCATGCATTCTGATCCCACCTATCTCCCCTCACATCCGCCCTTGCAACCCCTCCCCCCGAATCAAAACCAAATTTAAAAGAAAAACCAAAAACCAAAAAAAAAAAAAAAAAAAAAAAAACAAAGAAACAAAAAAGAACAAAAACAAACCACCAAGAAAACAAGAAGAGACTCTTGTCATGGAAGCTGTAATGTGGCCCACTGAGTCACACAGTTTACCCTTTTGTCCATTCATGTTTACTTGCAAGTATTCATTACCTCAAGTCATTGGTTTGGCTCAAGGCCTCTGGTTTCTGCTGTACCACTGATAATGGGCTCTCACTGGGGTTCTTCTTGGATATCCTGTTGTTGCCCTGTGTCATGGAGATCCTGCTGTTTTGGATCTATAGGTTTGTCCCCTTCACATGCTCCAACAGTTCATAGATTCGGTGGATATTGGGGTGGGCCAACTCATAGCCCTGGTTTTGGGCCTGGGTGGTAGAAGAGTTAGTCAGCCTGCCAGCTTTCCCTCATGGTCATTACCCAGGTGAGCTCTCCATCACTGCCCAGGCTAGCTCACCCCATGCAGCCTGCAACAAGGAGCAGGGCCAGTTCCCCTTCTCTTAGGTCCTCAGATCCAGTTCCCCCACACTCATACCACCAGGGCCCACTCTACTGTTTTGTCCAGGCAAGATGCAGGGCCCTGTCTCCTGATTGCTGAGGGGCAGGAGAGGGGCAGTTCTCATGCTCTCATGCCCTCAAAGCTGGCTCACTTGCATCTCTGACATCAGGGTCAGCTCTAGTGTGCTGCCCAGACAGGGGGCAGAGCTTGTTCTCTCATGCACTGCAGCCAGTGAGGGTCAGGACTAACTCTCCCACTCTTGTGACCCCAGGGGCCAGTTCTCTCCCCTGTGGCAGGAGGTAATGGGTAAGGGTTTGGGAGGACATCTTTCTGATACCCATGCCACTACATGGCAGAAGAGGGGATCAAAGCCTCCTTCTACATAAATACTATCTTAGTGAGTTGTACATCTCACACAAGACTTTGGGTCTGGTTCTTAGCAGGATCTGTTCAGCTTCATAAGGGTAAGCACTGACTTGGGTTCTAAAGACTTCTCTAACCACTAATACAACTGATTAGTTCATGGTGTTGACCATTGCATGGCCATATGCTCATTGCTCTATGGAGGCCAAATTGCTCCATGCCCTGAGCTTTGCCCAGAATGACATAAGCATGCCAGAACAAATCTATACACATTACTGTAGGAAGAATAGAAATGTTTGACCCCAGGCTATTCAATCAGTAGGGTTACCTTCTGTTATGGTTGGAATTTCTTTTTTTTTTTTTAATTTTATTTTATTTTACAATACCATTCAGTTCTACATATCAGCCATGGATTCCCTTGTTCTCCCCCCTCCCACCCCATTCCCCTTCTCCCCCAGCCCACCTCCCATTCCCACCTCCTCCAGGGCAAAGCCTCCCCCGAGGAGTGAAATCAACCTGGTAAACTCAGTCCAGGCAGGGCCAGTCCCCTCCTCCCAGGCCGAGCCAAGCGACCTTGCATAAGCCCCAGGTTTCAAACAGCCAACTCATGCAATGAGCACAGGACCCGGTCCCACTGCCTGGATGCCTCCCAAACAGATCAAGTCAATCAAGAGTCTCACCCATTCAGAGGGCCTGATCCAGTTGGGGGCCCCTCAGCCATTGGTTCATATTTCATGTGTTTCCATTCATTTGGCTATTTGTCCCTGTGCTTTATCCAACCTTGGTCTCAACAATTCTCTCTCATATAGACCCTCCTCTTTCTTGCTAATTGGATTCCCGGAGCTCCACCCAGGGCCTAGCCGTGGATCTCTGCTTCCAGATCCCTCAGTCATTGGATGGGGTTTCTAGCACGACAATTAGGATGTTTGGCCATCCCATCACCAGAGTGGGTCAGTTCGGGCTGTCTCTCGACCATTGCCAGCAGTCTATTGTGGGGGTATCTTTGTGGATTTCTGTGGGCCTCTCTAGCACTTTGCTTCTTCCTGTTCTCATGTGGTCTTCATTTATCATGGTCTCCTATTCCTTGTTCTCCCTCGAGAAAAACAATGACATCATGAGGTTTGCAGGCAAATGGATGGATCTAGAAAAAATCATCCTGAGTGAGGTAACCCAGACTCAGAAAGACAAACATGGTATGTACTCACTCATAGGAGGATACTAGATGTGGAGCAAGGATGACTGGACTGCTACTCACATCACCAGGGAGGCTACCTGGAAAACAGGACCCCAAGAAAGACACGGGGATTGCCCAATGACGGAGAAATGGATGAGATCTTCATGAACAGCCTGGTCATAAGTGGGGGAAATGAAGGGCGAGGGTCGAGGGAAAGAGAGCTTGGGGGAGCAGGAGACCCCAGCTGGATCAAGAACAGAGATGGTTGGAATTTCAAATGTCTCTCACAGCTCACATGTGTGAACACTTACTTGGTCCTCAGCTGGTGGTACTGCTTAGGAAGGCTGTGGATACTTTGAAGCAAGAGACACAGCTTTCAGAGATCCCACTGGGAGCAGGCTTCTGAGCATTATAAACTGACCTACTTTTGCCAAGTCCTCTGTTTTGTGATTTAGAAAGATGTAAGACCCCTGCCACTAAGTCACTGCCATGGACTAGGCCCTTCAACCATGGTGTGTTCCCTCCTATCATGTACTATTTGCTCTGAACTTGGAGCCAAGAAAAGCTTCTCATTTGAGTTGTTTCCATCCAATGTATTATCATAGTGACTAGAAAAACCTAACTCAATACACCTTCATTCAATAGGGTAATAGTAACATGCTATAAACAAAAGGGCTGGATTCGTCTCTGCTTATTGCTGTTGGGGAAATGTCATTTCTCTCTCATCAGAGAGGTCTCTGATGAGAAATGGCGAGGAAGCGTCACTGAGTTAGCCTGTTGACATACAGACTCATCCCACTACTCAACAATGAAATGTGCGTGTACCTGCAGCTTTCCAAGATGACAGAAAGAAGCCAATGCATTGACAGAAACTAAGGAAAGAAACAGGTTAGATGGGAAAGTTGGTTCAGAGTAGGTAAGTTTTAAGACACAAGTCAGTGAGATTACTGCACAGAACTAGTTTTAAAAAGAGCTACACATGACTGGAATTAGTGAGCTCTATAATGCTAGTTAGCTCATTTTCTTACACGCAGTGCCCTATGTTACTGTATACAGTGTTGAAGAAATTTAAAAAACTAAACCAAACACAAATGCTCTCTACTGGTGTCTAATCCACTTCCACTAATGGATGCATGAATACTGAAAGACAGTAATTTCAAGGTAACAATTTGCCAAGAGCACAGCACATCATAAAAGCATCCCCTGGTAATGTGGTTTCCTTGATGATGTATGAGTATCACAGAGATGATACAATACAGGGAACCTACAAATAGAAACCTTCAAATGTGCTGCATTTCCTGCTGCTGAGACATCCTTAGATCTCTGATGGGAAAGGATGAAATATCTCACTATTAAAAAAAGCATCCAATAGTATCAGAACTTGCTCATTGCTTGGGGGGTTTCCTGAATTTTAGAGCTGTATATGACTTTAAAACTTTGAAAAGTTGACTTAAAATGAAAATCAAATCATCACCTTGATTGCCTGGATCAGAAAAACACGTACATTCTTATTAGTTGAACATTCCCTTTTATACCAAACATTATTAATAGGGTAGCATTTTTCATTTGAGTATTTTGCATTCTCATAGTGAATCACATTTCTCTAAACAACAGTAAAAATATAACCAAGAAAACTCTCTCTATGAAGATTAAAAAAGACTGGATAAATTAAAAGGAGAAAACAGAAAAGTAGGGTCACTTTGTAGGACTGTGCATCCCAGAATGGGCTACATCCATGCCAAAAGCTCACAGAAATAAAAAATATGTATATATTTTCTGCCTGAAAGAAAACTATTTGGCTTATCCATGTAATTTGAATCATGATGTCTTCTCATTCACAGAGGCCTTGTATCTCCTTGTCTTTTACCTACCCTACTTTTGTAAATAGATCTGAGAGTACAGAACTCAGGAGCTTGTGCCTGTCTCACAGACACCTGAATCGCCTTTACCTGTGTAAACATCAGAATGTCAAGTGTGAAAGGAACAAAGAACGATGTAATTTTTTCTCATATATTTCACTATACTGGATGTGATATCTTTGTGTCAATTACTGCTGCAGGTTCCTCAAGCTTTTCCTTCCACAACTCCTTCAAAACTTTGCCCAGATCCTACATTCTCAGTAAAGTGTACCTCAACTGCCTTTTCAAAACTTACCCACTTGTCCTATTTTTTTCATTACCGCCTGCCTAAGCTTCCTACTTTTGCTCTTGCTTGGGTTTCATTTCTCCTCACTAGAGTGTAAACTCTATGAAAGCAAGGGTCGTTGTTTAGTTCGCTGATGAAATGTAATGAAATGTATGCTGAATGGAAGAATAAATAAGGAAATCATTTTCTTTTGTCTTCCTATAGGTGACTCAGTACTTGACAACTGTTAGAACGTTCAATGGTAAAGTCTTCAAAAACGGTCAATGAAAAATATTAACAACGTGTGTTGACTACATGCTACCAAGAGGAAGAGAAGAATATTTCGCAGAGATGGAGGTGCTGAAAGTCTACTCCAACACTTACTAATGGAGCATAACAAATTATGGGGTTTTAGAAATTCAATTTAGCTCTCAACATGTGCTGTTTCACCACCTGCGTACACAAGAGTCACACCCACACTAGCTCCCTCTGCCAGCTCCACCTTTTCCCTCCTCCTCATTAGCCAACACCTAATTACATACTAATTGGCTCAGAGAACACAAGCTTGTTATTGCACTAGAAACACTCAGAGCTCCCCCACAGACAGATTCTCATGAAAACCAAATATAAAAGGAGTTGGCCTTGTGCCTGGTTTTCATCAGGACTAAGCGAGATTCTTCTAGGTCCTTCCTGGCCACACAGATAGGCTTTGCTTTCATGCCTCTGTGAAGTAATTTTCTTCAGGGACACATTTCAGTAGTTAGTACCATCCAAATGGACCCAACTAGATTTGAGTCTCATATGCACAATTTCAAAAATAAAGGACTCTAAAAATGACCTTGATCATTCTACGACTGCTTCATTAGTCAGAGACAGCCACAGTTAATCAGGAACATTTTCCCATTAAACTTACTATTGTTCCCCCTTTGTGATCTCCAGATGTCAAGATGTTCCCACTATTGCTACCTCAGATTAGACAAACTGACTTTATAAATGCATTAGGAGCATGAGCATGCTCTCTCTTTGCTGAACTTTTTATTTCTTCCAATGACAGCATAGCAAGCAGTTCCTATCATCATAACACAGCTACACGAGCTGTGATTAATGACATAGAAGCCATAGGAGAATGTTTTGAGATGCAGGTTTCAAAGCTGTTCGATTTTTCTCAACTAAGTTGGTATTGTAATTACCCGTGATGGGTACAGCCACACGGAGGAGGCAAAGCAAATAAAGAAAGAACAGAGTGTCCAAACAAGGACCACTCATGGAACAAATTGGCTCCTACACTCCCCTGGTGTGGGAGAGGTGGAGGCGACACCAGAGAGAAGAAGCTTGTCATGCTAGGAAACAGAATGCACTGTTAGAGCAGGAATAATTAGGAGCAGAGTGAATAGAAGCCCCCAAGCTGTATCTTTCTATCCAAATGAGCCACTGACTAAGGTCAATTGCACACACAAAGACAATTTGGAATTTTGGAGTGAATCTATATACAGATTGTTGTTGCTTTGCTTTATGGGTATAATTCCGGGGCTAAAATATGGACTCCCTCCTTGGAGACACAGGAATTCTTACAATATGGTCCAATCAAACTTCAGGAGAAGACCAACATCTCATATACAATGTTAGCTTTATTTTATCTATGAACAACTGTAGTGATGGGAAACCTACTTGGTAATTCCATCTAATTTAGGAAAGTTTTAATTTTGATATACTCATTTAAATATTATAAATATGGCAGCTAACAATTATATATGTGTAATAGTATTTGATCTTTAAAAGTTAATTTATTTTTTCATTTAAAGCTCATACTAGAACTCTACATTTTTATTAAGTGGATAAGTAAGTTACAAGTGAACCAAGGATGGTCTACAGCATTCAGCGCATGGCAGGCCTCAATGATTATTAATTGGAGAAATAAATATTTTTGTTGTTACTTAACAACAGTGCTAATTTTATGCTGGGAACCTCTTTGTTGTGTGTGTTGAACTTGTTTTTTGGGTTTTTTTTTTTTTTTAGACAACAGTCTCTACCTTTGAGTATGTAAGCTAAGATGGATTTATTAATGAGTGTTAACAGTGCAGAACCATTGGATGGTCTGAACAAACAGGCTCTGATTTAGTTTTCATGGAAAGACTCAAGCCACTGCACACAATAGAGTTCTTACAGGAGTTGCAACCTCTACTTGGACCCAACAGTTCAGAGTCAGGAGGATCCTGTTGCCTGCTCTGGGATAGTGGGTTATCTCCACCTGTCTTTCTACACATCACTGTTGTAAGCAAGAAACCCCAATTTGGGGCTGGAAAGATGGCTTAGAAGTTAAGAATACTTGCTCTTACAGAGGTCTTGGACTTGGTGCCCAGCACCTACCGTATGGCTCATAGCCATTGTAACTCCAATTTCAGAAGAACCAGTGTTTTCTTCTGACCTCTGGGACACCAGACATGCATGTGGTTCACGTACATGTGTGTAGGTAAAACACTCACACATAAACAAATCTAAAAAACAAAATGCTAATCCTAATTTATACTAATAAACTCTTCTAAGGATCTTAGAAATAGACTTTTAAGCTTTCTGTTCCCTTACATTCATGACAGGAACAGGCAAGTCACATCAGTAGCTCCAGATAAGACCCAAGAGTTTGCTGTGAGGACAGGACATGGGCAGACTGACTTCTTCGCTGATTCATTCACTAGCTGCAGAAGGACTCTCAGAGTGCTGTGATGCTACAGCTGTTCACCCAGATCCTCATTGTTAAATTCACTCATATCTAGAACTGTAAAAAGCCTAATTCATAAATACAGAGTAAAATGACAGCAACTGGGGGCAAGTGAGTAGAGAAACTGGAGAGATGCTGGTCAAATGATAGTTCAGTAAGACAGGAAGGATAAATGAGAGGTCTACCCTGCATCAGAGAGCCTGTATTCAAAAACACTAGAGTATCCTTGAAAAGTGTCTGGGGAGTGGATTTTAAACTCTTCTCATTGTTAAAATAAAGGTAAGTACATGGGATAATGCATATGTTAATTTTGGAATATTCCTTTACACTGTGTGAATATATGTTGCTGTGATTGGTTTAATAAAGAAGCTGACTGGCCAATAGCTGAACAGGATAAGGTTAGGTGGAAGAGCCAAACTGAGAATGCTGGGAAGAAGGAGGGTGGAGTCAGGAGTCACCAGCAGACACAGAGAGAAGCAAGATGAGCATGCTGTGCTGAGAAAAGGTACCATGCCATGTGGCAAAGCATAGATTTAAAAAAATGGGTTAACTGAAAATGTAAGAGGTAGCTAGTAACAAGCCTGAGCTATTGGCTGAGCATTTGTAATTAATACTAAGCCTCGGTGTGTGTTTATTTGGAAGCTGCTGATGGGACAGAAACTTCTACCAACAGTTAATGACATTAATTTAGTTATTCCACAAATATACCATACAAAAACATAATCTACAAATGAATGTATGAATATTATTTGCCATTTTTTTAAATCAAAAGGAAATTATAACTAGTAGAAACAAAAAAGTCTTTAAAAGCATCATCCCCTGCCCTTGAATCAAAAATACATATTTTTTATAAAGATTCAACAATCTAAGGGCAGAAGGAAATTTCCTCAACTCAACAAAAGCACCTGTATTCATGACTTTCCTTGTTACTGTGGTCACATGCCTCATCAGAAGCAGCCTATGGGAGAAGGGACTTTGAGGGTGTAGTCCATCTTAGCTGGGAAGGATTGGCAGCAGAGATATGAGGCAGCTGGCTATATGGTGTCTGCAGTCAGGAAGCACAGAGATAATTCTGGTGTTGGCTTTCATTCTCCTTTTAATTTATGTCAGGACCCCAGCACAAAGAATAGTGCCACCTACTTTCAGAGTGAGTTGTCCCTCTTGCATTAAGCTTTTCTGGATACATCCTCATAAACACAGCCAGATGTGTGTTTCCATAGTGATTCTAAATCTAGTCACCTTGACAATGAAGATAAATCCCTACAAATAAAGCCACCAATATCTAGTTTTATAATTGTGAGTAATATTTTCTCCACACAGAGAACAGAGACAAAAACGTTGATTCCTCTCACTTACGTTCTGAATTCTAAGTGGAGTTTCTAGCCTTGGCAATGAAGTAAGAAGAAGGAAAAGTATCAAGTTTAGCAATGAGGTGGTAGAAACTATGTCTTAAGGATTCCACCAAAAGACTTTGGAACTAATAAGTTCAGAAACATTGCAGCAAATAAAGATCAATCCACAAAATTCAATTGCAATTCCAATCGTTAGCAGTTAAAAATCCAAAACTGAAAATTAAGAAAAGAATTACATTTGTAATACATAGTATCTAAAAGAATGAAATACTTCACATAAACTTAATGAAAAAAGAGCAAATTTTATGTATTAATAAAACACAGCATCATGGGAAATGTAAGCATCTAAATGGATGAAAATTCACAGATATAGGTATGATTTGGAGCTAACACAGGACAAATTAACTTTCAGTAAAATCTGAAAATACATTGAGCATGCCTGCCTGCTTTACTGAATCTGAGAATACACCCAACATTATCATATTGAAATGTTTCTTAACAAGTGCCTCATTATTGCCTGTTGTTTTGATTTGTTTTTATGAGTTGAAGAATGACAATTTTTTGTCAACCATTATTTTTTTGAAAAGCCTAGTCATTTTATTTATCTACCTCTCCACCTGAAAATCCACCATGGTTTACAAAGTATTTCTATCATTAACTTGTTATTTTCTACATTAGAAAATTTCTCTGCTGGAAATTTTCTGGTAAACTTACTTTGGAAAGGAATAGGTACTATTTTGTAGAATTGAAATAAGAAAGCAGGTTATGTTAGTTACTACTCTGCTTGTTGGGGTAAAATATATGACTAAAGTTACTCAAAGAAAGAGAAGTTCATTTTGGTTCCTAGCTTGAGTATAGAGTCCAGTCTACCATGGCCAGAAATTATGGCAGCAAGATCATGGAGCAGCTGATCACATTGAGTCTGTAGTCAGGAATCAGACAGAAGGCTGATGTTCATTTGATCTGCTTCCTCCTCTTTATTTTGGGATCCCAGCCCATTAAACAGTGCTGACCTCATTCTGGGTTGATCTCCTTACCTAAGTTAACCCCTCTGGAAATGCTCTCTTTCTGGATACACTGTCAGAAACTCATCTAGAGGTTTGTCTCCTGGGTAATTCTAGATCCCATCAGGTCAACAATGAAGATTTCATAGATAAAAATCTTTAAAATAGTTAATGCAGTTTCTAGCACATACTATACCATTCATGTTAACTTACCTTATTGTTCTTGACAGTATTAATATCATCAAAATAAGAAGAAATCTGTCCAAAGCATGGTTCTTGTCATGAAGCTGTGCCATGTGAGAGTTGCCTATGACTCACCCTTTAACTATCTGGCTATTTCTTAAAAATATGGAGAGATGGCTCAGTGGTTAAGAACACTGGCTTTTCTTGCAGAGGACCCAGGTTTGGTTTTCAGCACCCATATGGCAGCTTACAGCTGGAACTCCAGTTACAGGGGATCTGATTTCCTCTTCAGGCACTGCACAGTATAGTGCATACACATACATCCAGTCAAAAAACCCATACATATAAAATAAATAAACAAAATCTTAAAAGAATCTCAGGTGCTCTATGGGAACGTTAATTATAATAGCCCAAAGGGTCTAGGAATTGCAGGTCCTTTGTGTAGCAGGCTCTGTAAAACTGAAGAGGGACATGGTGGAATAAATCTACAAAGCAAAACACATTAAGAAAATGACCTCTCTCCACTACATGCAGCAAGCCTTGGGAAGCACAGGATCACTCCGTGTTCGGGTGCCTTTAGTCACAGCATCTCCAGTTCTGGGGGTCCCCCTGCATTCCTTTCCACTCTCATATTTATATGAGCCCCTCATTCTTGTGAAATCCTGCCTTTTTACCCATTCTGTATTTAGCTGTGGATAAAGATTGTGATCTTCAGGGTGAGTAGGTCCTCTAAATCTATAAGCCAAACAAACAAGACAATATGAAATATTTAAATTGTTCTCTTGCCTTCTTTGGGGTCACCAATTCTCTTTTCACTGTACTATCATTGTTTTCAAATGTGAAGCCATTTCCAAGAGGCTACACCAGAGCCTGATGACAGGATGGTGATTTTGAGACCAATGCCAATGATTGATTTTTGTAATTCTCAAAATGCTAAGATACTACTCAGTGCTTACCTGAAGGAGGGCTCAATAAAAGTTCACAGAATGAGTAAATGGATGACTGAAGCCCTTCCCTTCCTCTCCCTGTCTCTCATCTATAGTAACTGTCACATCCATGTATTTGTTCATTTCTTAGGAAATATTCTTCCTCTGGAAATTCATTCTCCACTGTGTCTCGGGATCTCTGACCTCTCAGGAAGCAGGGGCACATAAAGGCAATGTAAAATTCTTTTCATATACCATTCTGAAAGAGGTACCAGATTGCTTTTGTAACATGCAAAATTGATGGCTCTCTAGGACATAATGACAAATACAGTTCATATACTCCAGGTCACCACTGCTTATTGCCCAGTTTCCATGCCTCATGAATTAGATTAGATTCTTGCCTCCTTCGTGACCCAACTTTCTCAGACAGAATTGATTATTTCTCCCCGGGGTAGCACTTTGCCTTTATAAACCATGAGCATGGATCATACTTCTATTATTTTTATCTTTGACCTCCCTCGACTGAAGGTGCTTAAGGACAGGAATCATATTTTATTTACTTCTGTTTCCTGAATCTACAATTTTTTCAATAAGCATTTTTCCATAAATAGATGATCAAATGAATAAACTACTATAGCAAACTAAACTATGTTTTCCATGCATATTTGTTGCTGGGTACTTGACCTAGACCTTTGGCAACATGGCTTTGATCCAGCCTTGCATCTCTCCTAGGACTGAGATAATATTCTCACCTAGGTATTAATGAGGGTTAGTAGTAAAGAATTTGCAAGCTTTTCTTTGTGCTTTAATAAATAAAGTTTGCCTGGAAATCAGAGGAAGTAGCAAGCCATTATAAGTAAACAAAGAAGTCAAGCAGCGGTAGCAGATGCCCTTAATCCTATCACTTAGCAGGCAGGATCTCTGTGTGTTCAAGGCCACACTAGGGAACAGAGCCAAACGTTGTGACACACGCCTTTAATCCAGTACCAACCATAGAGTTCTGGAGGCCTGTAGAGACAGGAAGTGACAGAGCTGGCCAGGAAAAGGAAGAACAGCAAGGCATGTAAGCCTGGGTAGACAGGAAGTCGCTCTCTTTGGAAGCTGCAGAGTTTGTGAGGTAAGGTTGGCTGGTGGCTTTCCCTATTTCCCTGATCTCTCTAAGGCTTTCACCCTATATTTGGCTCCGTGTTTTTTATTTAATAAGACCATTTAGAAATTCATCTACAAGATCCCATAGGAATAAGCAAAGTACTGGAAGCTCAGAAAAAAGTTCTAGAATAATGACTGGTGCCTACTTAGACATATGCAGGTCATTTACCCACCAACTCCACAGCTCCCCAGAGTTTTCTTGAGTGAGAGCAGCAGGAAATATGAGATAGAAGGAATTAGATTGTGGAGATGAACAGATAGAAATTAAAGGATAGCCTTGAGAGGGCCTGGAACCTTTTCCAATGGGCCCTGACTGTCTCTGCCTCAGGGTATTTATAGAGACGCCAAGGGGTGGAGCAAAAGATCTCCCCCCAGCCCAGCCAAGTGTAGACCATCTCAGACACCTGCACTCAGGCCGGTGATCCTAACCATCCTCTCTATGTGCACCTGCTGGGTAAAGCCACGAAAGACCTGAAAACGGGCTCCCACAGACATACAAGAAAATCATAAGGCAAATATCAAGAACCAAGTCAGTCCCCAGCTTTGAGCCCCCACTAAGTCCTCCAGTACTTGGTGAAGTCCATGCTGACTACCCCGCTGTCCAAGATTGCACCTGCTACAGTTCCAGCCACATCTCCCAGTCCCTTCCATTCACTGATACTGCAGCAGATTCATCAAATCCAAATATTTTACATATCACACATTTTTTTTTCAAAAGATATTTAGGGGGTTGTTGAGAGAGGTCTGATGTGCCCATCATCCTATCTATCTGCCATTAATTATTAAAAATAAGAAATTGGACATGGAATTATCTACTTCAATAACCTTACCAAAACCATTGCTTTTGCTAGTAATGATGCCTATTGCTTAACTCAGCTCATGTATCAACTCCTTTAATGATCCTTTTCAGCTTTTAAGTTCTTTTCATAGCACCTCATACATTTCTCTCACAGGTATCTTATTTTAATAATCTCTGCATATGGGTTATGAGCTCTTTAATGGAAAAAATACAAGTTTGATTAATTCATATTTCTTAATACAAGTGCACATTTTAATGCATTGGTCTACTTAAGCATTGGCCCATTATAGATAATGAACACATTGGGAAAATGAACCATTGTATTAATTTTTCAAGGCAAGTGATGAACTGTAGTATTGATGAAGAGAAACAGGTTATTTAGGAGGTAATACCTATAATATTTGGGGATTGATTGCATGAGGTGAGGTCTGAAAAATCAAGAAATGGAAAGAGACAACACTGAGAGGCTATGGTTCATTAGGTACAGTGGACAGGGTTGCTGCTTCTCAAACATCCTTTCCAGATTTTTGAGATGGCCTACTTAAGGCTATACTCTTAGTTACTGCAGAGCATTTGACAAGAGTCTAGCTTATCAAATGCTTTTTAGGACATGTTGGTAATTTTAGAGATTGTCACCTAACCTAAGCTGCCTCCAACAATGTTCTTTTTGGGGTACCAATTTAAAATAAAATGAGTTTTTAATCCTATCTTCTGGTTGTGAAATGGATAAGCTAATCAGATGTTATATTAACATCTCTCCTATTGACCTATGGGGTGAACCTGGCTTTGTGAGAAGCCATCAAGAGGGTCAGTTGAGAGGAAGAAGTCCACACTGTAAAATCCGAATCCAGCCATGCTTTGCCTGGGATCTCCAAAAGAATGGGACATCGAACTGATAAATTACTTCTGCTACAGCTATTTTGTGTTGCCAATTCCTCAAAAACAACCATAACTACTTTCTGCTTAAAGCCCACTCCACAGGAAGAAACACATGCCTGGTACTGCAAATTTTGCTAAGGAACCATGTTTGGGGAATTCACAGGCCATGGAATGAACCTACTACTATTATTTTCTAAATGGACATTGTATCACACTGCCTTCTAAATTTGCATATCTCTATATAAGTTAGAGCATCTCTCAGGCATCCTCAAAGATGTTTCTCTGTGTCATGTGGACTGTGGTTACTGAATAAACTCACAACTGGACGCATATTTTGGATATGGCATCTCAAAACTTAGATCAGAAGTAACCATGCCTCTCAGGATGATGATATACAATGCCCTGGCATCACCTTGGAAATTCAGACCCTACCTACACATCTAGCATATATCAAAAGACTGGATAACAATGACTCTGTCATCACAGACAATTCAGAGATGACCTTCTTCTGCAGAAAACTCAGAGACAGCAGGAATGAGCAATGTTGTGAGTCAGATGTCAACATGGTGAGAAATTTCTCACATATCACATGCATTTCCATGACAGGTCATCTGATAACCTGAGTTCAACCCTAGCAACCTATATGATGAAAGGAGAGTACAGTCCTGATAAATTGTCCTACGTACACACACACACACACACACACACACACACACACACACACACAGAAAGAGCGAGAGAGAGAGAGAGAGAGAGAGAGAGAGAGAGAGAGAGAGAGGTGAGAAAATAAATAAATGCAAAAGATAGCTCATTTAAAAATTCAGAAACCCTGTCACGTCTCTTTTAAATATAAATATATTAGTAGGCCTTATTCATACACTTTAATTTATATTACTTCACTGGTTTAGAATTTTTATTTATCATAAATAAATAAAAAAAGTTTTTGTCTTTCATTCTTTCTTAAATTCTATTTGACAGAACAGGTTCTTATTATTACTAGTTTGTCCTCTATTAATTTTGATAAAAACTATTTGTATTTATTTTTGGAGTTTACCTTAAACACTTAATGAGATATATGACATGAAAGTGAATTCAATTGTCAAGAACATAGTTTATTCAAATATGACTCCTAATTTTTTTGTTAATTGAAAATAGGGTTTTTTTTTCATACAGTATATTCTGATTATGCTTTCCCCTTCCTCTACACCTTCTAGTTACTCTCTACTTCTCATCCCATATGAATGAGATGAATCCCTTTCTGTCTATCTTTAGAAAACAAATAGGCATCTAAGGGATAATAGTAAAATAAAATATAAAATAAACAAAACCAAATCAGAATAAGACAACACAAAGAAATAGAAGGGAAGGAGACTTAGAGAAGTCACAAGAAACAGATAGAGATGTAGAAATACACTCATTCCCATATTCAGGAGTCCCAAAAACCACAAAAGTTGAAGTTGTAATAGATACATAAAACCTTTAGAGTAAAAACAAACAAACAAACAAATAAATAAAAGCCTGACATGACATTATAAGATGAAGAACCTCCAAAAAGGCTGTTGAGTTTGCTTTTGTTTGGCCATCTACTGCAACCTACCCTTAAGAGTAAATTACCATTGGAGGAAACTAATTTTTCATTTGCAAGTGTTTATCAGTTGGAAATTGCTTCTGGGGTAGGGATGGAGACAAATGTCACTTTTATCAGCTTTAGGATCCCAACTGGGGCACACCCATACAGCCTTTGTGCATGCTACTTCAATCTTTTAGCACCATTTGCTGAAGATGCTGTCTTTTTTTTTTCCAGTGTGTGTTTCTGGCTTCTTCATGAAAAAATCAGGTGTCCATTGTTCTGTGGATTTATGCCTGAGTCTTCAGTTCGATTCCATTGACTAACATGTCTGCTTTTATTCCAGTACAATGCTACTTTCATTACTACAGCTTGGGGATGGTGTTACCTACAGCAGTTCTTTTATTATTCAGAATTATTTTAGCTATTCTGGGTTTTGCATGTGTCTGTGGGTTTCCATATGAAGCTGAAAATTGTCCTTTTGAGATCTGTAAAGAGTTGTGCTGGAATTTTCAAGAGATAGGCATTGAATC
>CABHPP010118733.1:0-24473 GCA_902168425.1 Peromyscus attwateri
AGTTTCCATGAGTTTGTAGGTTTTCTATAATTTTTGTTGTTGTTGAAGTCTAACTTTAGGGCATGGTGGTCCGATAAGATACAAGAGGTTATTCCAATTTTTTTGTATCTGTTGAGATTTGTTTTGTGACCAAGCATGTGGTCAATTTTTGAGAAGGTTCCATGGGGTGCTGAGAAGAAGGTATATTCTTTTGTGTTAGGATGGAATGTTCTGTAGATATCTATTAAGTCCATTTGAGTCATAACATCTGTTAGGTCCTTTATTTCTTTGTTAAGTTTCAGTCTGGTAGATCTGTCTTTTGGTGAGAGTGGTGTGTTGAAATCTCCCACTACTAATGTGTGGGGTTTGATGTGCGTTTTAAGCTTTAGTAGTGTTTCTTTTATGAATGTGGGTGCCTTTGTATTTGGGGCATAAATGTTCAGAATTGAGACTTCATCTTGGTGGATTTTTCCTGTGATAAATATGTAATGTCCATCCTGATCTCTTTCGATTGATTTTAGTTTGAAGTCTATTTTATTATATATTAGGATTGCTACACCAGCTTGTTTCTTAGGTCCATTTGCTTGGAAAGCCTTTTCCCAGCCCTTTACTCTGAGGTAGTGTCTGTCTTTGAAGTTAAGGTGTGTTTCTTGTATGCAGCAGATGGATGGATCCTGTTTTCTTATCCATTCTGTTAGTCTGTGTCTTTTTATAGGTGAGTTGAGACCATTGATATTGATGGATATTAATGACCAGTGATTGTTATTTCCTGTTATTTTTTGTGGTCGTGTTATGTTGTCCTTCTTTGGTGCTTGTTGGTGTGGGTTTATCTATTTCCTGAGTTTTCATGGGTGTGTTTAGCTTCTTTGGGTTGGAATTTTCCTTCTAGTGCTTTCTGTAGGGCTGGGTTTGTGGATAGGTATTGATTAAATCTGGTTTTATCATGGAATATTTTGTTTACTCCGCCTATGGTGATTGAGAGTTTTGCTGGGTATAATAGTCTGGGTTGGCATCCGTGGTCTCTTAGTGTCTGCATAACATTTGTCCAGGACCTTCTAGCTTTCATAGTCTCTATTGAGAAGTCTGGTGTTATTCTGATGGCTTTGCCTTTATATGTTACTTGGTCTTTCTCCTTTGCAGCTCTTAATATTTTTTCTTTGATCTGTATGTTTAATGTTTTGATTATTATGTGGCAAGAGGACTTTCTTTTTGGATCCAGCCTATTTGGTGTTCTGTAAGCTTCTTGTATCTTCATAGGTATTTCTTTCTTTAGGTTAGGAAAGTTTTCTTCTATGATTTTGTTGAATATATTTTCTGTGCCTTTGAGTTGGTATTCTTCTCCTTCTTCTATCCCTATTATTCTTAGGTTTCGTCTTTTCATGGTGTCCCAGATTTTTTGGACGTTTTGTGTTACGACTTTTTTGTCTTTAGTGTTTTCTTTGACTGACGAATCTATTTTCTCTATTGTGTCTTCAGTGTCAGAGATTCTCTGTTCCATCTCTTGTATTCGGTTGGTTATACTTGTTTCTGTAGTTCATGTTCGTTTAGTCAGGATTTCTATTTCCAGCATTCCCTCAGCTTGTGTTTTCTTTGTTGTCTCAATTTCTTTTTTCAGATCTTGGAATGTTTCTTTCATCTGTTTAATTATTTTTTCTTGGATTTCTTTGCTTTCTTCAAATTTTTTGTTTGTTTTTTCTTCCATTTCTTTAAGGGAATTTTTTCATTTCCTCTTTAATGGAGTTTTTAATTTCCTCTTTAAGAGAATTTTTTATTTCTTTTTTAATGGAGTTTTTCATTTCCTCTTTAAGGGAATTTTTTATTTCCTCCTTAATGGAGTTTTTCATTTCCTCTTTAAGGGTATTTTTTATTTCCTCTTTAAGGGCCTCTATCATCTTCTTAAAGTCATTTTTAGGATTGATTTCTTCTGTTTCTTCTGCCTTGGTATGTTCAGGACTTGCAATTGTAGGGTCGGTAGGTTCTGGTGTTGTCATATAGGTCTTTATGTTGTTGCCTGTATTTTTCCGCTGGCGTCTACTCATCTTTTTCTCTGCTCAGTGCAGATTGTGTAAGACCCTAACCCTTCAGGCTTACACTTCCAAGTGTCAGAAATGAGAAACTTCAAGCACCAGGAAATGAGAAACTAAATATCTGGTTCCCAGAGCAAGATGACCACCCCTGTTCTCAGTCGGTGAAGTGTATACTTAAGATTCTGGTGATCTGGTTTGGTGGTTGGGTGGTGCCTTCTTCTGTGTTCTCGGGTCAAGTTTTGCTCATTCGTCGACTCCTCAGCTGATCTTGTTTCCTCAAACTTCAATCTGTAGGATTCTGAATACTCTCCTGGATGGATTTCAGCTGAGAGGGATGGATTTCAGCTGAGCAGGGTAGTCTCGCCAGCACCTCCAAGTTGTTGGGTTTCGCAGGATCAGCAGCTGGGCCCTGGGTTGGCCTCAGAGTGTTCAGATCCGTTCTGGTTCCGTCTCACGGAGATGGCTCCTTCTCTGGGTGTTGGGATTAAAGGCGTCCCTGTTCCAAGCTCTTGATTAAGATCTTGTTTTCACTAACTCTTCGGCGGGTAATAGCTCAGTTTCTGGTCTTTATTACAATTGCGCTTCAGCCGCCGTGCTCCGCCTGCCTCAGCGTCGAGTAATTCTTTTATATAGAACATTGTTGCTAAACCTTTGGGTTGCAACCCCTTTAAGGGTCACATAGCAGATATTGTGTATATCAGATATTTATGCTATCTTTTATAAGAGTAACAAAATTACAGTTTTAAAGCACCAACAAGCTCAAGCCACACTTGCTAAATCAGGCATGCCACCCCCTATGATCCTTCCCAACTTACTAGGTTCATTCCAGAAAACACCCCCTTACAGGGCCTGCATATCAGAAGAACAGGTAGTCATACCAACCACATACCCACACACACTATTTCTGCTCCTTCTAGCATACATCCCTTCCCTAATCACAGGCCAAGGCTGCTAGACCAGGTAGGCCTTCAACTGTGGATCTTCCTTCCCGTTTTCTAGATTCCAACCAGAGAACACACCCATGCAACCACAGGCCCTGCATCCCAGAAGAGCAGGTTACCCCTGGCAAACATCCCTGCCCAACCACAAGCCCTGCCTAGCAGAAGAATAGGAAGGTATGCTGCCCACAGATTGCCCCACCACCTTTTCTGCTCCCTTTGGCAGACAGCCCCAGAGTAACCACAGGCCACACTTGCTACAAGACCATGTAGACCATTCATCCTATCCCCAGTTCCCCCTCCCTTCCTCTTTGTCACATCTCAGCCTCAAACTCAAAAGGACATTCCCTGCTGGACCAGAGGCCACAAAGGCTATAAGAACTCTAGTTTATAACCCAGGCAGAGACTTCCTAGTGGATTAAAAACTAAGCATCCCACCAAAACTCCTGAACCTGAGTCAGGCAGAGATCCCATTGTCAACAAAAGATTATGTGTACCACCAGTACTCCAGCTTCCAACTCATATGGAGACTATCTGCCCAACCACAGGACACACAAGTCAGAAGACCAGAGAGAAAAAGAAAACCAAAGAACAAAATATTGATCCAACAAAAACAAACCCAGAAATCTGAAATTAGGCATATAATCACAGCAAACCTAGATGCCTAGAAAGAAGCATAAGAACACAATTAATGAGCCCCCAGATCCCATCTGGACCATAGGTGAGTGCCTGGGGTCATACCTAGAGAGGCCTGCCCCTAGGTCCCATCCCTGGGCACCAGCCCTTCCGGGGAAGATCTGCCCAACTAAGCCCCAGGTTCTGGCCATCAGGCAGGCCCCAGCGGGAAGGTTCCCCTTCTCCTAGACCCCCCCCAGCAGACTGTGCAATCTACATGCCCTGCCCCCACACCCATCCACCTGAGACTCCTGCCACTTCCTGAGACTCAGACCAGCTCCCAGCTCCCATCTGGCCTGGAGCTCCCATCTGGACCAGCGACTCTGCAGTCTACATGCCCTGCCCCCATACCCATCCGCCCGAGACCCTCCCCACCCTACCCCCCAACTTCCTGAGAATTGGAGACCAGCCCAAAGCTCCCATCCAGACCAGAGCTCTGTCTGGACCAAGAGCACTGATAAGACCAAGAACGAATCCAGGAGGAGATGGGCAGACGTCAAGGTAGAAGTACATACAACAAAATAAGAGCAAAAAAGCATCACCAGAACCTAGCCCTCCTCCAACACCAAGACGTGAACATCACAAAATGGAAGAAACAGAAGAAAGGAACCATAATAATAACATCATGAAGATGCTAGAGGCTTATAAAGAAGAAATCAAAAATGAAATTGAAGAAAAGGTAAACAAAAAGTGGAGGAAATCAATAAAGAAAGATCCACCAAGATGAAGTTTCAATTCTGAACATTTATGCCCCAAACACAAGGGCACCCACATATGTGAAAGAAACATTACTAAAGGTTAAATCACATATAAAACCCCACACATTAATAGTGGGAGACATCAACACACCACTTTCACCATTGGACAGATCTCCCAAATTGAAACTTAACAGAGAAATAAAGGACTTAACTGATGTTATGACTCAAATGGACTTAATCAATATCTACAGAATATTCCATCCTAACAAAAAAGAATATACCTTCTTCTCAACACCTCATGGAACCTTCTCTAAAATCGACCACATACTTGGCCACAAAGCAAATCTTAACAGATAAAAAACAATTGAAATAACCTCCTGCATTCTATCAGACCACCGTGGTTTAAAGTTAGATTTCAACAACAACAAAAACTACAGAAAACCTACAATCTCATGGAAACTGAATAATACTCACCTGAATCACCAATGGGTCAAGGAAGAAATAAAGAAAGAAATTAAAGACTTCCTAGAGATCAATGAACATGAATACACCACATACCCAAACTTATGGGACTCTATGAAAGGAGTGCTAAGAGGGAAATTCATAGCACTAAATGCCCACATTAAGAAGTTGGAGAAATCTCTCACTAGTGACTTAACAGCACACCTGGAAGCTCTAGAACAAGAAGAAGCAAAGTCACCCAGGAAGAATAGACACCAGGAAATCATCAAATTGAGAGCTGAAATCAATAAAATAGAAACAAAGAGAACAATACAAAAAATTAATGAAACCAAGAGTTGGTTCTTTGAGAAAATCAACAAGATAGACAAGCCCTTATCCAAACTAACCAAAAGACAGAGAGAGAGCATCCAAATTAACAAAATCATAAATGAAAAGGGGGACATAACAACAGACAATGAGGAAATCCAGAGAATCATCAGGTCATATTTCAAAAACCTCTATTCCACAAAACTGGAAAATCTAAAAGAAATAGATGATTTTCTGGATAGGTACCACATACCTAAGTTAAATCAAGACCAGATAAACTATTTAAATAGTCCAATAACCCCTAAGGAAATAGAATCAGTCATTAAAAGTCTCCCAACCAAAAAAAAGCTCAGGACCAGATGGTTTCAGCACAGAATTCTACCAGATCTTCAAAGAAGAGTTAATACCAATACTCTTTTTTTTTTTTTGGTTTTTTGAGACAGGGTTTCTCTGTGTAGCTTTGCACCTTTCCTAGGACTCACTTGGTAGCCCACCAATACCCTTTAAATTGTTCCACACAATAGAAACAGAAGGAACATTACCAAACTCTATGAGGCTACAATTACCCTGATTCCTAAACCAAACAAGGATACAACAAAGAAAGAAAACTACAGACCGATCTCCCTCATGAACATTGATGCAAAAATACTCAATAAAATACTGGCAAAGAGACTCCAAGAACACATCAAAACAATTATCCACCATGATCAAGTAGGCTTAATCCCAGGGATGCAAGGGTGGTTCAACATACGAAAGTCCGTCAATGTAATACACTATATAAACAAACTCAAAGAAAAAAACTACAAGATAATCTCAATAAATGCAGAAAAGGCATTTGACAAAATCCAACACCCCTTCATGATAAAGGTCTTGGAGCGATCAGGAATACAGGGAACATACCTCAACATAATAAAGGCAATTTACAGCAAGCCAACAGCCAACATCAAATTAAATGGAGAGAAATTCAAAGCGATTCCACTAAAATCAGGAACAAGGCAAGGCTGTCCGCTCTCCCCATACTTATTCAATATAGTACTTGAAGTTCTATCCAGAGCAATAAGACAACCTAAGGAGATTAGAGGGATACAAATTGGAAAGGAAAAAGTCAAGCTTTTTGCAGATGACATGATAGTATACAGGCGTGACCCCAAAAATTTGACCAAGGAAATATTACAGCTTATAAACAACTTCAGCAACATAGCAGGATACAAGATCAACTCAAAAAAATCAGTAGCCCTCCTATATACAATTGACAAACAGGCTGAGAAGAAAATCAGAGATACATCACCCTTTATAATAGCCACAAATGATATAAAATACCTTGGGGTAACTCTAACTAAGCAAGTGAAGGATCTATATGACAAGAACTTTAAGTCCCTGACAAAAAGAAGTTGAAGTAGATGTCAGAAAATGGAAAGATCTCCCATGCTCATGGATAGGCAGGATTAACATAGTAAAAATAGCAATCTTACCAAAAGCAATCTACAGATTCAATGCAATCCCCATCAAAATACCAACACAATTCTTCACAGACCTGGAAAGAATAATACTCAACTTCATATGGAAAAACAAAAAACCCAGGATAGTCAAAAGAATCCTGTACAATAAAATAACCTCTGGAGGCATCATGATCCTTGACCTCAAGATCTACTATAGAGCTACAATAATAAAAACAGCTTGGTACTTTCAAAAAACCAACATGTGGACCAATGGAATCCATATTGAAGACTCTGACATTAATCGGCATACCTATGAACATATAATTTTTAACAAAGAAGCCAATAGCGTACAATGGAAAAAAGAAAGCATCTTCAACAAATGGTGCTGGCATAACTGGATGTCAACGTGTAGAAGGCCACAAATAGATATCTGCCACTGTGCACAAAACTTAAGTCCAAGTGGAACAAAGACTCAACATAAATCCATTTACTCTGAACCTGATAGAAGAGAAAGTAGGAAGTAGTCTTGAACTCATTGGCATAGGAGATCACTTCCTAAATATAACACCAGTAGCACAGACACTGACAGAAACAATCAATCAATGGGACCTCTTGAAACTGAGAAGCTTTTGTAGGGCAAAGGACATGGTCAACAAGACAAACTGACAGCCTACAGAATGGGAAAAGATCTTCACCAACCCCACATCTGACAGAGGGCTGATATCCAGAATATATAAAGAACTCAAGAAATTAGACATCAAAATGCCCAACAGACCAATTAAGAAATTGGCTATAGCCGGGCGTTGGTGGAGCACGCCTTTAATCCCAGCACTCGGGAGGCAGAGGCAGGCGGATCTCTGTGAGTTCGAGGCCAGCCTGGGCTACCAAGTGAGCTCCAGGAAAGGCGCAAAGCTACACAGAGAAACCCTGTCTCGAAAAACCAAAAAAAAAAAAAAAAAATGGGCTATAGAGCTAAACATAGAATTTTCAACAGAGGAAGCTCAAATGGCTGAAAGACATTTAAGGAATTGCTCAAAATCCCTAATTATCAGGGAAATGCAAATCAAAACAACTCTGAGATACCAACTTACACACGTCAGAATGGCTAAGATCAAAAACACTGAAGACAGTTTATGCTGGAGAGGACATGGAGCAAGGGGAACTCTCCTCCACTGTTGGTGGGAATGCAAGTTTATACAGCCACTTTGGAAATCAATATGGCACTTTCTTAGAAAATTGGGAGTCCATCTCCCCCCAAGACCCAGCTATACCACTCTTGGGCATATACCCAAGGAATGCTCAATCATACCACAAGGGCACATGCTCAGCTATGTTCATAGCAGCATTGTTTGTAATAGCCAGAACCTGAAAACAACCTAGATGCCCTTCAACTGAAGAATGGATAAAGAAAATGTGGTACATATACACAATGGAATACTACTCAGCAGAGAAAAACAATGACATCATGAGGTTTGCACGTAAATGGATGGATCAAAAAAAAAATCATCCTGAGTGAGGTAATCCAGACTCAGAAAGACAAACATGGTATGTACTCACTCATAGGTGGATACTAGATGTAAAACAAAGGATGACTAGACTGCTACTCACAATTCCACGGAGGCTACCTAGAAAACAGGACCCTAAGAAAGACACAGGGATCGCCCAATTACAGAGAAATGGATGAGATCTACATGAGCAAAGTGGACATGAGGGTGGGTAATGAAGGGCAAGGGTCAAGGGAAATAGAGCTTAGGGGAGCAGAGATCCCAGCTGGATCAAGAACAGAGAGGGAGAACAAGGAAAAAGAGACCATGATAAATGAAGACCCCATGGGAATAGGAAGAAGCAAAGTGCTAGAGAAGTCCCCAGAAATCCACAAAGATTCCTCCACAATAGACTACTGGCAATGGTCGATAGAAAGCCTGAAATGACCTACTCTGATGATAAGATGGCCAAACACCCTAACTGTTGTGCTAGAAATCTCATCCTATGACTGATGGAAGTGGATGCAGAGATCCATGGCCAGGCCCCAGGTGGAGATCCAGGAATTCAATCAGCGAGAAAGAGGAGGGATTGTATGAGAGAGAATTGTTGAGACCAAGATTGGAAAAAGCACAGGAACAAATAGCCAAATGAATGGAAACACATGAACTATGAACCAATAGCTGAGGAGCCCTCAACTGGATCAGGCCCTTTGGATAAGTGAGACAGTTGATTAGCTTGAACTATTTGGGAGGCACCCAGGCAGTGGGACCAGGACCTGTCCTCAGTGCATGAGCTGGCTGTTTGGAACCTGGGGCCTATGCAGGAACACTTTGCTCAGCCTGGGAGGAGGGGACTGGACCTGCCTGGACTGAATCTACCAGGTTGATCTGAATCCCCAGGGGAGTCCTTGCCCTGGAGGAGATGGGAATGGGGGGTGGGCGGGGGGGGGAGGGCGGAGGAGGGCAGGAGGAGGGAGGACAGGGGAATCTGTGGCTGATATGTAAAATTAAATCAAATTATAAAATTAAAAAATAAATAAATAAATAAATAAGAAAACAATTAACAGTAGTCAGGTAAATATGTCACTGCCAAAGCCAAGCTATCCTACTCTAGCAAGCCCTGAATATTCCAATGCAATTAAAGCACAAGAAAGAAACTTTAAACTAATTTTATGAAGATGATGAGGTCTTTAAAAAGGAAGTGAATAAATCCCTTAAGGAAATAGGGGAAAAGACAAACAAAAATTGGAGTAAATGGGTAAATTTCTTAAAGAAGTCCAAGAACCAAAAGCAAACAAACAAACAAAAAACTCAAAAGAAAAAGTTAAAAAAAAAAGTAAAAGTATTCAAGACATGAAAAATAGAAATAGAAGCAATAAATAAAATGCAGACTAAAGAAATTCTGGAAACAGAAAATCTAGGTAAATGAAGAAGAACTACCAATGCAAGCCTCTCCCAAAGAATACAAGAGATGTAAAAGATAATCTCAGGCATTAAAGATATGATAGAAGAAATAGATATGTAGGACAAAGAAAAGGTTAAATATAAAAAAATTCTGGCATAAAACACCCAGGAAATCTGGGATACTATGAAAATACCAAGCCTAAGAATAATAAAAATGGAAGGAGAAGCTCCCAGAAAATATTTTCAACAAAATCAGAAGAAAATTTCCTTAAACAAAAGAAGGGCATGACTATAAAGTACAAGAAACATAAAAAATATCAAATAAATTGGACTGGAAAAGAAAATACCCTCAATACATAATAATCAAAATATTAAACATACAGAATAAAGAAAGAATATTAAGAGCTGCAAGGCAAAAGGAGAAAGTTATATATGAAGACAGATCTATTGGAATCATGCTTGACTTCTCCATAGAGACTCTAAAAGCCCGAAGGACCTAGACAGATATCCTGCAGACTCTAAGAATCCACAAATGCCAGACTGGATTACTATTTCCAGCAAAACATTCAATCACCATAAATAGAAAAAACAAGATTTTCAATGATGAAGTCAAATTTAAACAATATCTATCTACAAATCCTGCCATACATAAGGTACTAGAAGGAAAACTCCAATTCAAGGAGGTTATCTACACCCATGAAAACACAGGAATTAACTAATATCATACTAGCAAAACCAAAAGAAAGGAAGCAAACACACACACACACCACTACCACCACCACCACCACCACCATCACCACCAGCAGCCCCAACACCCCTACCAACACCAACACCACTACTATCATCATCACTTCCAAGAAGTAAGCAGGAATTAATGATTATTGGTCATTGATATCTCTCAACACCACGGGATTAACTTCCTTAATAAAAAGACCCAGAATAACTGAATAGATACAGAAATAGGATACATCCCTCTGCTGCATGCAAGGAAAATATCTCAACATCAAAAATGTACATTTGTAGCAGGAATCTTAAAGAGTCTTATTAAGAAAATCAAACCTGAGGCCAGTTATTGGGGTGAATGCTGGAAGATCAGAGAAGCAGAACAAGCCACAGCTTCCTCACCTCACCAGTTCCTCAGCTGTTCCTGTTTCCTCAGACTGGAAGCTTCTGAATCCTCATCCAGAATGAATCTCAGTTGAACTGCTGCTCAAAAGCCTGAAAGTTTAACCAGCCAAATGCTTCTAGTTTCTGGTCTTCACGCCTTATATATCTTTCCTTTCTACCATCACTCCCTGGGATTAAAGGCTTGCTTTCTGGGATTAAAGGCACGAGTCACCATGCTTGGCTGTATCCTTGAACAGATGGATTTCTGCCTCTGGAATGCTAGGATTAAAGGCGTGTACTATCACTGCATAGCCTCTATGTTTAATATTGTGACTGTTCTCTCTCTGACCCCAGGTAAGTTTATTAGGGTGCACAATATTTAGGGGAACACAATACCACCACAGATTAGAGGGTTGGAAAAATATTTTCCAAGCAAGTGGACCTAAGAAGCAATAAAATATAGTTCAAATTAAAATTAATCAAAAGATATGGGGAGGGATACTTAATAATTATCAAAGCAAAAGCCACCAAGATGATACTTTCATGCTTAACATCTATGCCCTGAATGCAAGGGCACTAACATTTGTAAAAGAAACATTACTTAAGCTTAGCCACACATTGGCCCTCACAAATTAGAGGTAAAAGATTTCAGTATCCTACCCTCACCAATGGACAGGTCATCCAGACAAAAACTGAACAGAGAAATGTAGCATGATCCCTAATTGGTCTTAGTAAAAAACCCAGAGCTAGATATCAGGGTAAATGCTGAAAGATCAAAAAGGCAAAGGAACAAGCCACACCCACCTCTCACCTCACCATCTCCTCAGCCAAAAAGACTGAGCTCTTGTCTCCTCCTGTCTTATATTCCTTTTCTCTAGCCATATCATTTCCTGTCTCAACCTCCCTAGTGCTTCGATTAAAGGTGTGTGTGCCTCCCAAGTACTTGGAGCAAATGCATGAGATCCCAAGTGCTGGGATTAACCTGTGTGCCACCACTGCCTGGCCTCTATGGCTAACTAGTGGCTGGCTATGCCTTCTGTTCTTCAGGAAAGCTTTATATGTTAGAGAATATACAAAATGTCACCACAGAGAAACACTGGAGATAACAGATATTATGGACCAAACAGACTAACAGATATCTAGAGAACATTTCCCCCTAAACAGAAAAGAATAGACCTTCTTTTAAGCACCTCATGGATCTTTCTAAAAATTAACTGAATACTTAGTCACAAAGCAAATCTCAACAGACACAGGAAAATTGAAATAATGGCCTACATCCTATGAGACTACCACAGATTAAAGCTGGCCTTCAACAACAGCAGAAACACCAGGAAGTCTACAAACTCATCGATACTGAACAACTCTCTACTGAATGAACAACGGTCAAGACAGAAATAATGAAAGAAATTATAGGTTTTCTGAAATTAAATGGAAATTATTGCACAGCATATTCAAACTTATGGGACACAATGAAATCAGTGCTAAGAGGAAATTTTATATCACTAAGTGTCTACATGAAGTAATTGAAGAGATCTCATACTAGAAAGTTAACAACACAACTAAAAGCTCTAGAACAAAAGGAAGCAAGCACACCCAAGAGGAGTAGACAGCAGTAAATAATCAAACTGAGAACCAAAATCAATAAAAATAGGAACAAAGAAAACAATACAATCAATGGAAGAATAGTTGATGAAGTGAGAAAATCAACAACATAGATGAATCCTTTTCCAAGCTAACTAAAAAACAGAGAGAGAATATCTCAATTAACAAAATCAAAAATGAAAATGGGTACATAATAACAGATATCTAGGAAATTCAGACTCATAAAATTGGAAAAATCTAAAGGAAATGGATAATTTTCTTGATAGATTCCACTTACCAAAATTAAGTCAAGATCAGATAAACAACTTAAACAGACCTATAACTCCTAAAGAAATCAAAACAGTCATTAAAAGTCTCCCAGCAACCAAAATAACCCAATACCAGAAGGTTTTAGATCAGAATTTTTCCAGACTTTTAAGCAAGTGTTAATGCCAATACTCCTCAAATTACTCCACAAAATAGAAACAGCATTGCCAAATTCCTTTTTGAGACCACAGTTACATGATAACCAAATCATAAAGTGATTCAGTAAGGAAAAAACCTACAGACCAATTTTCCTTATGAACATAGATGAAAAAATACTCAATAAAATATTTGCAATCTCAAATCAAGAACTCAAAAAAAAAACAAAAAAAAAAACCCATCCACCATGATCAAGTCAGCTTCATCCCAGAAATGCAGGGATGGTTCAACATCTGAAAATCAGTTAATGTAATCCACCATATAATCAAACTGAAAATAAAAAAAAAAAAACCAACGTGATCATCTCCTTAGATGTTGAAACAGTCTTTGACAAAATCTAACACCCCTTCATAATAAAAGTCTTGGAAAGTTTGGAGATTAAAAAAGGGACATACTGATCCATAGTAAAGACAATTTATAGAACGCATATAGCAAACATCAAATTAAATGAAGAGAAAACCAAAGAAATTCCACTAAAATCAGAAACAACAAAAGACTGTGTACTTTCTTCATATCTACTAAATATAATACTTGAAGTTCTACCTAGAGAAATAAGAAAACTGAAGTAGATCTGCTGTGGGATGGTCTGTATGCTCTGAATGTGTTGCTCTGATTGGTTAATAAATAAAGTGCTGATTGGCCAGTAGCCAGGCAGGAAGTATAGGTGGGACAAAGGGAGAGGAGAATGCTGGGAAGTGGAAGGCTGAGGAGGAGATGCCACCAGCCTCTGCCATGAGAAGCAGATGTTAAGATACCGGTAAGCCACGAGCCATGTGGCAACTTACAGATTAATAGAAATGGGTTAATTTAAGATATAAGAACTAGATATCAAGAAGCCTGCCATGGCCATACATTTTATAAGTAATATAAGCATCTGAGTGATTATTTTATAAGTGGGCTGCAGGACTGCAGGTGCTTGGCGGGACCCAGAGAGAAACTCTCCAGCTACAAATGGCACCCAATGGCTTGAGTTTCCACCTTAAACCTGAGAATATTTAATAAGCAATTCTAAACAGAGCCAAAACCAAGTTTCTGCTTCATGTCTCATACAGGCCTTGAGATACTGCAACATGTGGGCTTGAGCTACGCTATGGCGGGTTTGTGGCATGCAGGCTGAAGCTACACAATGGCACATTCCCACCAAGTTACACAGAGGTTTCTGCAAGCTGCACAACATGGTGCGTGGTGGATATAGATTTTTGCTACAAAAAAAAAGAGGTTTCTGGGCTACATGCTGCTTTGATAGAACTGCTTCTAATAGTTGATGGTACACATGGCTCCAGACCCAGAGCTGGCGGTAAATGTACCATCACCATGTTGGAAAGCTGAGGCAGGCAGAGCCACCAGCAAAAGCTGCTATTTTAGCCCTAGTAATGCTGCAGTTTAAAGCAATAGTTACACAATAAGGCAGATTCAGATGGAAGAAGACTTTAAATGGTTTACAATGTGTGTAAAAATGTACGTAGGCTTGGAAGAGAGAGAAAAAGGAATATAGACTGTTATAGAAAAGAAATACAAAGTTTTAAAAAATAAATTCTTTAAAGACAAAGCAAAAATATTATAAAAAGTAAGCCACATAAAGATGGATATCACACAGAAAATCTAGATTGGGCTGTCTTTGGGATTTTTAACTGCAGAAAGACATTTGATTGTAAAGACTGCTCAGTTAAACCAATATGTGTATTTTAAAGGTATCTTGATTTCAAAATTTGGATCTAAGGATATGTTGCTTTGGAAAGGAGGCTCTGTTTTGTTTCCATAGAAAGCAAGAAGCTATGGATTGGTTCCACCTTAAGATACATCAGGTTTGACCAGCCAAGACCTCCCTGAAAGGTCTCCAATGGCACCATGGCCCAGACGATCCAACATCCAGAATGGTTTCAAGGCAACTGGCTCAGACAATACAGCCTCCCAGACTACACTATAATCCTAAAATTTTCTTTATGTTCCCATAAGAATACAGTGCCCTCATCCAGCAGGAAGTAGTATGAGAAGCTATGCCCAAATTCCCAAATATACCAAGCTGGCTTTGGATATGGAATTGGCTCACTTCTTCTCTAAACCCAAGCTTATTGTTAAAAGAAAAGGTTTAGAGAGTCTTCTGTCCCATATCAGAAGAGCTCTCTGGTGTGGGACAGAGAAAAACCAATATTTTTATTTAAATCAGGTTAATTATAAAAACATTATCTTTCTAAAAGAAGAAAGGGGGATATGATATAGATATATAGAACATAGACATGATAGGATAAAAGTGTAGATTGTTGAACATACTTTTAAAGAGCAACAACTTGTTTGAAATGTTTTACATGGCTATGGATTTCAGTTTATTGATACAAATTTAGAGTTAATTTTGTTATACTGTATGTGTATTTTTAATCTTGTTTAAGGTATTATATTTATACAACTCATTTAAATTGTAATGGAACAATTAGTCTTTTATGATAGTCAAACTTATAGTCATGTTAAGTTTTCTAGATATACATAGATATATTTCAAATAGCTAGGTAATCTTCAAACACTTCAAAGACCTACAGAATATGGCATTTAAAATGTTTTAAAAATTTAGACTTTCTAGACAGTGAGACATGTCTGCTCCTGGCAGTACTGATTTACTTCAGAGAGGAAGATGGGCATCGAAGACATTCTATATGAAATTTATCTTCTTCTTGACAAAAATAGCCATTTGGGCAAGAAACTGTTCTTGCCTGGACTGTTTGATCGACTGGACATGCAGGACCCATAGGAAGGTGACCATTGAACTTTGCCTGGCAAAATGGTCCTTCAGGTTCCTGCTTCACAGAACAAACTGCCAGACATTCTACAGGACACAGAGAGAAATGACTGAGAGACTCTAGGCCTGTGGGCTGAAGACAGATGCCCCAACTTTACAGAGGAACTTTGGATGACTGTCCAGGCTGCCAGCTGTCTCTGTCTACTCTCACAAGACTCCCGAAAGTTGCTTGCATCCTTCTTCCATTTCTCAGGTAATAGTATATCCTTCTGAGGTCTTTGATGTAGTTGAAGACAAGATAGTTATAATTTTCCTTAGTTATGATAAAAGATAAGTTAGATATGAAACCTTAGACTCACAAATATAGGATAGATAGGATATCTTCTTTAATTTTGCCAAATACAAATAGACTAGATATTATAACTATAATTATTGCTTGATAATTGTTTTGTTATATGTAATTTTACTATGTGAAAGTTAAAACCTTCCTTTTTGAAAAAAAGAAAAGGGGAAGTGCTGTGGGATGTTCTGTGTGCTATGAATGTGTTGCTCTGATTGGTTAATAAATAAAGTGCTGATTAGCCAGTAGCCAGGCAGGAAGTATAGGCAGGACAAAGAGAGGGGGCAATTCTGGGAAATGGAAGGCTGAGTCAGGAGACGCTGCCAGCCGCCACCATGAGAAGCAAGATGTAAAGTATTGGTGAGCCACAAGCTACGTGGCAACTTATAGATTAAAAGAAATGGGTTAAGTTAAGCTAAAAGAACTAGATAGCAAGAAGCCTGCCACCGCCATACAGTTTACAAGTAATGTAAGTCTCTGTGTGTTTACTTGGCTGTGGGACTGGCTGGTGAGAGAGATTTGTCCTGACTGTGGCCCAAGCAGGACCAGGAAAACTTTAGCTACATTATATCACCTCTGAATGAACTCCGTTAAAAATTTTTGAAAATCCAAATAGAACAGTCAGAAGAACAGGTGAGTGAACCACTTACCAGTTAAATCACCCAACTTACTAGAGTTGGTTCCCAAAGTCTGATTCCACTGCCCAATGATCCCACCCCACAAACATCTCCTACTGTTGTGTCCCAGGTCCTTAATTTAGCAGATTTTCATGACTCAGGTACAGGCCACACCAGTTAGAAGTACAGGTGAGTGACCCACCTGCCAGCTGAACTACCCCACTCCCTAGCTTCAGTTCCCAAAGACACATTCCATTATTCCCTACCCACCTCACCTACCACACTGCTCCCATGCCCCTGGCCCAAAACTGGAAGAATTCTGCAGCCCAGCAAGACATGCCAGTCAGAAGAACTGGTGCCACTGTGGGATGGTCCTTTTGTGTGCTATGAATATTTGTTGCTCTTATTGGTTAATAAAAAGCTGACAGGTGGTAGCTGGGCAGGAAGTTAGGCAAGAAAGCCAAACAGAAAATTCTAGGAAGAAGGGCAGAACCAGGTGTTACCAACCAGATACAGAGGAAGCAAGATGCAAATGCTATACTGAGAAAAAGTACCAAGCCATGTGACTAAACATAGATTAGAATTATGGGTTAATTTAAGTGTAAGAGCTAGTTAGTAATAAGCCTGAGCTACTGTCTGAACATTTATACTTAATATAAGCCTCTAAGTGATAATTTGAAAATGGCAGCAAGACAGGATGGGACAAAGACAAGCATCCAGTTACAGGTGCAGGCCAAAGAAGTCAGAAAAACAAATAGACTAACTAAGACAAAGACTCCCTGCTGGACCAGAGACCAAACCTGTGACTAGAAAATAGATAGAAAACCCACAAGGAGACTTCCTCCACTCACTCAGAGCCCTCAATACCCACTCATTTTCTCATGACCTTATCCGATGCCCCAACTCAGTCAGAGACCAAGAAAAACTTTTAGTCACTATAGAGAAAACAAGATATTCCATGACAAAGTCACATTTAAGCAAAATCTATCTACAAATCCAGTCCTACATAGGGTACTAGAAGAAAAACTCTAAACCAAAGAGGTTAATGAAAACTCATAAAAAAAACACACAATAAATAATCTCGCACCAGCAAAACTCAAAGAAGGGAAGCAAACACACACACACACACACACACACACACACACACACACACACACAGAGTTCCAACAACAACAACAAAAATACAGGAATTGACAATCATTAGTCATTGATAACTCTCAATATAAATGGTTTCACTTCCCCAATAATAAGACAAAGGCTAACAGAATGAATATGAAAACAGGGTCCATTCTTCTGCTTCATACAAGAAACACACTTCAACATCATAGATAGACGTTGCCTGAGTATGGGGTTGGAAAAATTTTCTAAGCAGATAAAACCAAGAAAAAACCCAGTGTAGCTATTAGAATGTCTAACAAAATATACTTCAAACCAAAATGAATCAAAAGAGGGATAAAGAAGGACATTTCATACACATCAAAGGAAAAATTAGCAAGATGACATTTCAATTCTTCACATTTATGCCCCAAAGAAAAAGGGACCCACATTTATAAAAGAAACATTACTAAAGTTTAGATCACACATTGAACCTCCACATTAATTGTGGGAGAATTCAATATTCCACTCTTACCAATGGACAGGTCAAGCAGACAGAATGTAAACAGAAAAATGGAGACAACAGACATTTTGCATCAAATGAACACAACAAATATCTACAGAATATTTCACTCACACACACAAAAATAGACCTTCTTTTCGGCACCTCAAGGAACATTCCCCAAAACTGACCATATACTCAGTCACAAAGCAATTCTCAAGAGATACAAGAAAACTGAAATAACTCCTTGTATCTTATCATACCACCATGAATTAAAGCTGGATTTCAACAACAGAAACAACAGAAAGCTTACAAACTCATCAAAACTGAACAACTCCCTATGGAAGGACTACTGGATCAAGACAGAAATAAAGACATTAAAAACATCCTGGAATTCAATGAAAACAAATGCACAACATAACCAAATTTAGGGGACACAGTGAAATCAGTGCTAACAGGAAAGTTCATGGTACTAAGTGCCTTCATAAACAAATTGGAGAGATCTCATACTAACTACTTAATAGCACACCTGAAAGCTCTAGGACAAAAAGAAGCAAATATAACAAAAAAGGAATAGACAGTAGGAAACAATCAAACTGAGAGATGAAATCAATAAAATAGAAACAAAGAGAACATTACAAAGAATCAATGAAACAGAGAGTTGGTTCTTTGAAGAAATCAACAAAATTGTCAAACCTATATCCAAATTAACCAAGAGACAGAGAAAGACTATCCAAATTAACAAAATAAGAAATGAAAGGGGAGAATAGCATCAAAAAAAAGAATAAATAGGTCATATTTCAAAAACTGCATCCCACAAAATTGAAAAAGCTAAAAGAAATAGACAATAATTTCAATATATGTAACTTACCAAAGTTAAATCAAGAAGAGATAAACAGTGTAAATAGACCCATAACACACAAGGAAATAGAAAGTCATTAAAATTTCCCAATCAAAAAAAAAAAAAAAAAAGGCCAAGCTGGCAGTGGTGGTGCACGCCTTTAATCCCAGCACTCGGGAGGCAGAGCCAGGTGGATCTCTGTGAGTTCAAGGCCAGCCTGGGCTACTAAGTGAGTTCCAGGAAAGGCACAAAGCTACACAGAGAAACCCCGTCTTGAAAAACCAAAAAAAAAGGCCAAGGTCAGAAGTTTTACAACAGATTCTACCAGAGTTTCAAAGAAGAGGTAAAACCAAAATACCTCAAATTATTTTACAAAATAGAAATAGAAAAAAACATTGCCAAATTCATTTACTGAGGCCAGAGTCACTCTAATATCCAAACTGCACAAAGATTCAGCAAAGAATAGAATGGTCTGAAATAGAATTACAGACCATTTCCTCATGTATACATACACAAAAATATTCAATAAAATATTTGTAAACCAAATCCAAGAACACATTAAAAAGACCATCCACCATGACCAAAAAGGCCATCTCACAGATGCAGGGATGGTTCAACATATGAAAGTCTGTCAGTGTAATATACCATATAAACAAACTGATAGAAAAATTAACACATACTCATCTCACTAGATGCTGAAAAACCCTTTGATAAAATCTCACACACATTCATGATAAAGATCTTGGAGAGATCAAGGATACAGGGGCATACCTAAGCATAATAAGGGGAATTTACATCAAGCTGATTGCCAATATCAAATTAAATGGAGAGAAACTCAAAGCACTTCCTCTAATTTAGGAACAAGACATGATTGTCCATTCTCCCCATGTGTATGGAACATTTCTTTACACTGTGTGAATATATGTCACTGTTATTAGTTTAATGAAGAAGTTGAATGGCTAGTGGCTGAACAGGATAATGTTAGGCAGGAGAACCAAACTAAGGACAACTGGAAAGAAGAAGGGAGAAGTCAGATGAGTCACGAGCCAGAAAGAGAGGAAATAGGAAGTGTAAGATGAAAAAGAGGTTACACCAGGTGGCAAAATGTAGATTAATATAAATGGGTTGACTTAAGTTGGAAGAGTTAGATGATAATAAGCCTGAGCCACTGGCAGATAATTTATACTTAATAGTAAGTCTCCATGTCATGATTTGGGAGCTGGCTGGTGGAACAGAGAAATCTGCCTACATCCAAATAAGACTTGAGACAGCTTAAGAAGTTTCTAATCACATAAAAATGAATCCAAATGTGACTTACTAGTCTTGTATCTCTCATGCCAGAGAAACAACTCCTGGCAATTGCCAGCATACCATGAGCTAAACCATATGGCAGGTTTCTGTAGTCTCTCACAGGGGATGTGGTACAAAGAAGTGTCTCTCAGCCACTGCCTTCAGGCTTGAGCCAGCAGCATGAGTTCTGCCAGGGTGCTGCATAGCAGGTTTGGACTTTTGCTCATCCAGACAGAAAAGGTGACAGATGCTGAGTAGAGAGAGATCCAAATAGAAAAAAAACCTCTAAACATGTTACAATGTTTAAAAATGTACAAAGGCTTGGGAGAGAAAAGAAAAATGGTATAGATAATATTATAATATTATATAAATAATAGATAATATATGTAATATACATATATATATATTCATGCATACTTTTAAAATTATAAAGTCCTTACAAAGGAATAGGGTAAAAATATAAGCCACATAAAGATGAGAAATACACAGTCTGGATTCTGTATGTTTTCTTTTAATCTTTAGATTTTCTGATTGCTATTGAAGAAACAGTGACTAAGAAAAATTGGATTATGAAAACTACTGGATTAAACCAACCTATATATTTTTTAAATGTCTTGACTTCTAAATGGATGGCAAAAGATATGTTACTTTGGGGAAGAGGTTATGCTATTATCTCCACAGGAAATGAGAGGCTGTGGATTCATTCCAAGTTCATATGGACCAGGTTTGATCAGGGAAGACTCCCTGAAAATCCTGGCTACAGACATAAAGAAATAAAACTGAACAACTACAAAACACATAATGTATATTTTACCTGCTCAAACATAAAACAAAACTAATCATCTTTGGCTAATTTGTGTACAACACACAATCTATACTTGTATTAATACAGACATGTATGTTACCTTTAAAATTTATGTGTTTTCAGAATAAGGGGACAAGACACCAATGAAAATGGATAGCCTGGGTGATCCAGCATCTCAAAATGCCTCTGTTATAATCTCTGCAGAATTATGCATCCAGAACAGCTTCAAGGCTGCTGGCTGAGATGATCCAGCCTTATAGAATACTCCAGCTAAGACTCAACAATTATCCTGATTTTCTCTTTTTTTTTTTTTTGGTTTTTTGAGACAGGGTTTCTCTGTGTAGCTTTGCGCCTTTCCTGGAGCTCTCTTGGTAGCCCAGGCTGGCCTCAAACTCACAGAGATCCACCTGCCTCTGCCTCCCGAGTGCTGGGATTAAAGGCGTGCACCACCACCGCCCGGCTATCCTGATTTTCTCAAGGTTCCCCCAAAGATTCCAGCACCCCCAGACAACAGGAAGCTGTCTAGAAAAATCAATGCCCACATTCCCAAAAGATGGGTTATGTAAGTTTGTTACCATTTAAGGGTGAGGCTGATTACAAGTTGTTATTGGTTGTAGTAAAAAAGAGTGGGGGGGAGATATAGGAATGATGGGTTAAAAGGTAGATTATTGAACCTACTTTAATTCAAGAACAAATATTAATCTCAAGATATTTTATATTGGTATAGATTTTGGTATATTTGTAAAATTTTAAAGTTATTTTTGATATACTATATGTATGTATCCACTGCTGTTTTTGTTATTGTGCCTTTGTAACTCATTTCAAAATGTAATTTACAATTAAGAAATACATATTATAGTTAGTAATCTATACTCATCAAACGTATAGTCATTTTATATAAGTTTTCAAAGACATACACAGATATTTAGCTAGATAGATGGTCTTCAAACACTTCAAATTTCTACAGAATATGGCATTTAATATGTTTAACAACCTAAGATTTTTCATGACAGTAAGACACATCTGCTCCTGACAGCACCAATCTACTTCAAAAAAGGACGATGGGAATCAAAGAACCTCCAAATGGAGTTTGCTTTCTTTACGGCAAAAACTAGCCATTAGGGCAAAGAAACTGCCCTTGCTTCAATTGCTGACAGTATATTGTTCAAACTGGAACACCAGGATACAAAAGAAAGCAACTGTCAAACTTTGTCAAGACAATGTAGGAGATTCCTTAAAAAATTCCCTGCTTCTCAAAAACATCAGTCAGATATACTAGGCCTGTAGGCCAAAGTTGGATGCCCCAACGGTACAAAAGAACTTTAGGTAACTGTACAGACAGAAAACTGTCACTTTCATTGAGTAACATTGTACACTTCTGGGGTATTTGAGGGAGATAAAGACTAAATACTTAAATTGATAGTTTTCTTTGATTTTGATAAAAAGTAAATTAGGTATAAAACCTTAGACTCACAAAGATAAAATAAATAATAGAATATTTTTCTATAAATTTGCCAAATACAAATGGATTGGATAATGTAACTAGTTCTTACTTGACAACTATTTTTGTTGTATGTAATATTACTACGTTAAAGTTGAAACCTTCCTTTTTAATTAGACAAAAAGGAGGAAATGTGGAATATTCCTTAATACTGTGTGAATATATGCTGTTGTGATTGGTTTAATAAAGAAGCTAGCCGGGCAGTGGTGGCACATGCCTTTAATCTCAGCACTCAGGAGGCAGAGCCAGGCAGACCTCTGGGAGTTCAAGGCCAGTCTTGTCTATAGAATGAGATAGAGTGCAGGCACCAAAACTACACAGAGAAACCCTGTCTCAAAAAATAAAAGAGAGGGAGAGAGAGAGAGAGAGAGAGAGAGAGGGAGAGAGAGAGAGAGAGAGAAGCTGACTGGCCAATAGCCGTAAAGGATACGGGGATAAGTTTAGGCAGGAGACTCAAACTAGGAAGAAGAAGGGCAGAGTCAGAGGACTTGTGAGTCAGGCACAGAGAAGAAACAGGAGTTTCAAGATGAAAGAGAGGTAACACTATGTGACAAAATATAGATTAATATAAATGGGTTAACTTAAGTTGAAAGAGTTAGCTAGTAATAAGCTTGAGCTTTGGCCAAGCATTTTATAACAGATATTAAGCCTTGTTGTGGTAATTTGGGAGCATCTGCTAAAACACAGAGAAACTCTGCCTACATATGTGTATTCAATATAGTACTTGAATTTCTAACTAGATTAATAAGACAACCAAAGGTGGTTAATGGGATGCAAATTAGAAAAGAAGTCAAATTATTACATTTCTTTTTTTTACAGAAGATATAGATATGATATTATGCATAAGAGATGCCAAAACTTCTACCAGGGGACACCTACAGCTAATAAACATCTTCAGAGAAGTAGCTGGATACAAGATTAACCAAAAAAAGAATCAGTAGTCCTGTTATATACAAATTACAAATGGGATGAGAAAGAAATCAGGAAAAGAACACCCTTCACAACAGCCACATATAATATAAAATATCTTGGGGCAACTCTAACCAAGTAAGTAAAAGACCTGTATGAAGAAAACTTCAAGTCTTTGAAGAAGGAAATTGAAAAAGATATCAGAAGATGGAATGATCTCCCATGTTTATGGATCAGTAGAATTAATATAAGAAAAATGGCTATTCTATCAAAAGCAATTTACATATTCAATGAAATTCCAATCTAAATTCCAACACAATTCATTACAGACCTTGAAAGAACAATACTCAATTTCACATGAAAAAAAAAAAAAAACTGAGGATAGCCAAAACCATCTTATACAATAAAGTAACTTCCAGAGGTATCACCATCCCTGGTTTCAAGCTGTACTACAGAGATGTAGTAAAAAAAAAAAAAAAGTATGGTATTGGCATAAGAACAGTAACATTGATCAATGGAATCTAATCGAAGGCCCTGATATAAATCCACACAGATATGGACACCTCTGTTTTGATAACGAAGCCTGAAATACACAATATAAAAAAGAAAGCATCTGGTCTAACTGGATGTCTGTATGTAGAAGAATGCCCATATCTATCACCCTGTACAAAACTCAAGTCCAATTGGATCAAGACCTCAACATAAAATCAGATACACAGAACCTGATAGAGGAAAAAGTGGGGAATAGGTTTGAACACATTGGCATAGGAAAGAAACTTCATAAACAACACCAATACTGCAGGTACTAATATCAACAATGAATAAATGGTGTAGCGGGTAGCCATTCCAGCTTTAGTCTGGAAGTTCCAACCCCCATTGAGGCTTCCGTAACTATCACGCCTACAAGGCGGGGCCAAGGGAGGCCCTGAAGACCTGAGATCGGGACGCGCAGCGCTCTCTTCGTTCCTGGACCTGGACGCGAGAGGTAGACCTAGGAGGGTTCTCCAGAGAACACCGCCGGACTGCGCTGCATCTTTTCCAGAACCCGCCACCTATCTTTCCCTTCATTTGTAAGTTACCCACTAAATAAATCTTCTTTTAACTACATGGAGTGGCCTAAGTAATTTTATCAATATCTGGCGCCCAACGTGGGGCACGAACCCACAACCCTGGGATTAAGAGTCCCATGCTCTACCGACTGAGCTAGCCGGGCTGGAATCTGCTTTAAAAGATAGCAATGAAGGTTTACAGAAGAAGAA
>CABHPP010118734.1:0-45149 GCA_902168425.1 Peromyscus attwateri
GCTTCGTGGACCATGCTACAGCTTAGCTATCAAAAGGTGAAAGTAAATTTTGTGATACTGTCATCAAAATGTCACCAGAGTTCCGGTTACCCGTCACAACAAACACCGATGAGTAGAAGACCGGAATTTAATTGAATCGTTAAACTTCACTTTATTTAGAAACCTTGTGATCTGGGGAGGCAATGGATTAACATCCTACTTATTCGCTTTCTGATTTCCAGCCAGTTGGCTTCCATGAAATGGAAACAGAGGCAGACCACCATTTCAAAGTTTAGTCTTCCCACTCTGGTCAGCCTTGTCTCTGAGATTCACAGTGTTTTCGCTTCTCTCTGTGCTTCTCTCGTACTTCCCTCATTAACATCTCTCTCTGTGGGGCACAGTCCCAAGGCCGCACAGCCTTGTTTTCTTCCCTAGGATCACCTGGGCTAAGGGTTAACACAGAACAAACCAACCATTAGCAGGGCTGAGCTAGCTATCACAGTGTGTACGTGCAAATTCTTTTCTATGATAGGAAGTACAAATGTGGCTTTGTAAGGTTTGAAAGTTCCCTGTCTGTTCCTCTTCTTCCCTATTAATATGTGAGTGTTCCATAAAATTCAGTTTTCATTGAGAGTTTTGTTAATACTGCCATATCTGTTCATTCATTCTTGCCCTTAGCTACTTTCACTCAATCTTGAGTTAAGAATAGTTGTCTGCAAATGATACCTTCAGGGTTTGTTTGTTTGTTTGTTTGTTTGTTTGCTTTGAGACAAGGTTTCACTTGATAGCCTTGGCTAGCCAGGAGCAGCTTGCTATGTAGAGGAGGCTGGTCTTGAACTCAGAGATCTGCATGCCTCAGCCTCCAGAGTGCTGGGATTAAAAACAAGCAACACCACACCCAGCTCAGCTTTTTTTTTTTTTTTTAAGATTTTGTTGTATGCGATATGTATGTCTGTGTACCATGAATATCTGTGCACCACATATGTTCATAGAGTGCCTACGGAGGGACTGGAGTCACAGACAGGTACTAGCCACCATATGGGTGCTTGGAACTGACCCAAGACCTTCTGGAAAGCAGCCATCTCTCCAGCCCTACCTTCAGCTTTTCATTCAAAGCTACATTTTAAATTATACTTTCTCCTTTGTCGTCTAGCAAAGGTCTTCTTAAAAATCTTTCCACTCTAGACCCATTTTTGCCTGAGAACTTTTTTACATGACCCTGAGTATATAATTACATAAAACAGATATACAAGTTAAACATTTACTGATGGTAAATAATAATGAAATTGATTTCAAAACCACTCTTTGGTATATATGTAATTTTGTCATTTGTTAAAGGCAACAGCAATTTTGTATATCTTATGTAAGATTAAATATTAGCTGAGGATTTATTGCTGCCGGGCATACAGCATCTTCAACATTTGTTTAAGAGTTGATTTAAACTTTAATTTTATAATCATCCATGCTGAGAATATTGATTCCCATAAATATGCAGTACAAAATAGCAGAAGTGGCCTGGGGGAAGGGACGGAGGGGGGAGGGGGGGACACAGCTTGGTGCTTGCAGCTCAAGTGTGGGGACCTGATTCTGAACCCTTAGAAACTACAGAAAACCAGATGTGGTAGTACATGCCTGTGTATCCTAGTGCCCCTGTGGGAAGACTGGAGGTGGAGACAGGAGAATTTCCCTTTTTTTTTTTTAAGACAGGGTTTCTCTGTGTAACCCTGGCTGTCCGGGAACTCACTCTGTAGACCAGGCTGGCCTCAAACTCACCAAGATCGGCCTGCCTCTGCCTCCTGAGTGCTGGGATCAAAGGAGTGTACCACCACCACCCAGCTGACAGAAGATTTTCTTGAGGCAGAGACAGCCAGCTAGCCTGAGGTACACAGCAGAGAAAAAACATCAAGATAACCTGTCACTAACAAGATGGAAGCAGAAGATAGCCCCTCAAAGTCCTCTGACCTCTACAGGAATGCCATGTCATGTATACACACACACACACACACACACACACACACACACACACACACACACACATTTTTTAAATGGCATGTTTACAGACATTTTAAAATTTGTTGGAAATTCTGTCCTAATTCTAATTAATTCCTTTTGTTTTATTTTGTTTTGTTTTTTTGAGACTAGGTTTCACACATACAAGGCTGACCTCAAACTAGCTAATAATAATCTTAAACACCTAATTTTCCACCTCCTGAATGCTGGGATTATGGGTGTGCTCTACTAAATCTAGTTTACATAGTGTTGGAATTGAACCTGGGATTTCATGTATTCTAGGCAAGCATTTTATACCAACTGAGCCAAATCTCCAGCCCCCATTTAATGGCTTTTTAAAATGAAACTCGGGTCATAGCCCAAACAGCAATTTTTAAAATTACATGTATTTATTTGCTTACTTATTAGTGAGAGAGATGGGGGGGAGGGTCAGAGGACAACTTCTGGAAGCTGGTTCTCTCCAACTGTGTGTAGGTCCCAGGGATCAAATTCAGTCCGTCAGGCTTCTATCCACTGAGCCATCTTGCTGGCCTCTAAACAGCAATTTTTAAAATCAACATTCGAACACAACACAATCTAAAGATATACTAGTATGACACTTACATGCTAAAGAACGATGACAGAAAAATATCAAAAGTCTTTGTTTTTCATAGTGAAATCGTTACGCCTGTGTATAAAAGCAGAAAACTTTGTGCACACAGTAAAAACACCGTGCAGAACATCCAGCCATCTTGGACCTGAGCTCGGGTATTTCAGAAATACATCATGTGGCGTGCAGGCATCCCTGAGAAGTACATCTTGTGAGTTCAGAACCAAGACTGCAGGGAAGATCTGCAGCAACAGAAACGTCTCAGATTAATTATGCATTTGATTTCAAACTGTCTTGCCGTAGTGGTGTGCCCAGAAACCTTTTGCTGTTGTCAATGATGATGTCACGACTCAAACTGTAGGAAGCTGGGGTCTACAGGCTCATCGTCTCCTCGTGTCAGAGTTTGGGAGAAAGGGCTGCGAATGTAGCTCAGTGGTGGAACACGTCAGTCGGTATAAGTACGATCTTGGGGTCTGTTCTGCAAGGATGGCTGGGGAGATGACTGAGGAGATAAAACACTCTTCCTAGGAGATGCCACACTTAGTCATTAGCATCTCTATGCTTCCCGTTGCTGTGTCCAAGAATCTAGAAAGTCCCTTCCTCATACACTTCAAATCCAATTCTTAGAATGTCTCTTCATAATATAACTGGAATCTCACCATGTCTCCATGCCCTCAACCACCGCTGCCACCTGCCGGTGAGTTACACTGTCTTTTCTGGATTGCTGTGAAAGCCTTCCTACACATCGTTGCCTCTGATTATACCCCCTTCCTCTACCCACTCTACCCGTTGGATTATTCTCAACATGGCCAAGAGAGCCTCACAATCTATTCCCAGCACCCACACGGTGGCTCACAACTGGCTGTAACTCCAGTTCCAGGGGACCCAGTGCCCTCCTCTGGCCTCTCTGTGCACCGGGCACACACAGATGTAACACCCCCACATAAAATTATCATGGGTTTTGGTTCTGGTGTCTTTTTTGTTGATGGTTTGGTTTGGTTTGGTTTTTCAAGACAGGGTTTCTCTGTGTAGCCCTGGATGCCCTGTAACTCTCTCTGTAGACCAGACTGGCCTTGAACTCAGAGATCCCCCTGCCTCTGCCTCCCAAGTGCACCACCAGGTCCAACTATAAAATAATTTTTAAAGGTTTTAAAATGCTGATTTTTTTTTTTGACCCAGTAGGGCTGGATACGCAGCACCACACCCACGCAAGCTCCAGCAGAGACCAGTGCTGCTGAGTCAGAGCCTGCACGTCAAGTCCCCCACAGTTCATAAAAGATGCATTTTGTTTCGGTTTTGAAGGGATATTGATGGCATTGCATGTATTGTCTACCTATGCTCATTTTCTTTCCCTTGTGACTAGTAACACAGATATTGAATAGTGTGTGGGTGTGACATGAATCCAAACCAATTGACTTCCCATAGAAGTTACAGTTAAAAAGACATAGATACATCCCCTAGGACGCCATGTGGCAGTCCCTACTGATACTGAAGGAAGGAAGTATTTTGCTTTGGTGTCTATATCCAGGACTTCAGGAACTGTTTTATTCTAGATAAAGTCATAAAGGATCAATACATTTGACCGACGAAGCAAATACCACCTTTATTTTGTCTTGGGAGTCTCAAGCTATGTACTAAGGAAGGGAAGACAAGTTTTTCATATTGTCTTTGAGGAGTCTGTTGTTAGAAGGGACCCTGGCTACTCCTTAAATTCCATACGTTCCTCTGCCTCTAGATAGCATCAGGTGTCAGGATGAAGACAACAGTGTCCCTCTGCTAAGGCTTCTGCTATTTCCCAGAAGTCGGTGTAAGCTTGGGTTTCCTGAGAAACCCCTCAGTACTGCCTGTGCCTATCCCAGCTGAAGCTGCAGTTCCCTTTTCCTGATGATCCTCAAGGTAAACACAGTTACTACCTGAGAACACATTTTCCTAATAAGCCTGTGATCTAGCAACTCCTAAAACAGCCTGGACATTTATACCGAAAACATATTTGGGACCCGATTTTCACTGACGGAAGGCTTCCACATTTCCATAAAGGATCTGGCGTGAGTCCATTGTTACTCCCATGCTCAAAAAGCTTCTCAGTTGATGGCAAGACTGGGAAGTTCAATTCACCTCACCAAGTCTCACTTTACCAAATATAACCTCAGAATTAATTTATAAACTCAATTAACACATAAGGAAAAATGCAGCTACCAAAGCAATTGGGCAATTCCTATCTTTTGTACATGGCACTATCTCCCCATAGAAAGGATTACATAAGAAGGGCTGAGGGCGTGGTTTAATGGAACAGTGCTTGCCTGACATGCATGAAGCCTCGGGTTTGATTCTCAGCACAAGAAAAAGGAAATTGCGCAGTGTCCAATTCTATTCTTTGGGTGGCTGGTTCATGACTTAGAACAAGTAAAATTAATTGGATTAACTTAATATGTAGTGTCGTCTCGTATAACAGCCTATATACAACCACATCCACTATGGGCAGCTTGCCAACTGAAACAGATACTGAATTCTACTAGGTAGAGCAGTTTCTATTGGACGGAACTGGAAAACAGTCACATGTTTGCTCTTTGAGTGTCCCTTTTCTAAATCCTGTCCCTGTTCTCTCAGCTTCCTGGAGGGTAAATTGGTGCCTGCCATCAATTTATGGGCGATTCTTAGCCATTATCACCTCAAATATTGCTTCTATTCCTTTCCTTTCCTGGGATTTTCGATGCATGTATATAGTAGTTTTGTAATAAGGCCATTGCTTTTGGATGTTCTGATATGTTTGCTCGGCCTTCTTTCTCTTTGTTTCTCAGTTTTGAGGTTTCCCTGGACATTCCCTCAAGCTCAGAAATGTTTTCTCAGCCATGTGCAGTGTACTGATAAATGCCTGTCCTCATTCAGCCTATTAAAGATCATTCATTTCCACTAGAATGCCTTTGACCTGTGCCATTCTTTTTTATCTTTTATTATGTTTAAATTAGATTGATTCATTTTATTGTATGTGTGAGTGTTTTGCCTGTGTGTATGTCTGTGCACTATGTGAGTGCTTGGTGCCCTTGGAAACCAGAAAACAACATGAAATTCCTTGGAACTGGAGTTACAGATCATGGTGAACCACCACGGGAGTGCTGGGAATCAAACCCATGTCTCTGCAAAAGCAACAAAAGCTCTTGACCACCGAGCCACCTCTCCAGCCCTCATTTATTCTTGAAATTGCCATTTTTCTTGCATGCTGAACATTATCTCGCAAACAAATCAGTTATTTTAAATTCCCAGTGTGATAACTTTGGCGTCTCTAATATGAATCAAGTTCTTGCCTATCCATATATTTTTGCCTTTTCAATACCTTGTAAGTTTTTTCTTTCTTTCTTATTTAGAAAGAAAGAAATTGTCATTTATTTCTAAATATCACAAGTATCACAGGCTGGCCTCTAACTCACTATATGCCAAGGATGACCTTGAATTTCTGATCTTCCTGCCTGAACCTCCACGTGCCGGAATTACAGGCCACCATGCCCATTGTTTTACATTTCTAGGGACTGAAGCCAGGATCTTACACATACCAGGCAAGCATTTTGTCAACTGAGCTAAGTCTCCAGTCCTTATTTTTTCTTGATAGTTAGACATGATTTACTTGGTCAAAGAAATTTTGATATGTATGTCTTTTTAAAAAAATTCATTTTTTTATAAGAGAAACAGAGACAGAGAGAGATCAGGGGACATTTTTGAGGAGTCTATCTCGATGTCCACCTTATTGAAGGAGGGGCTCCCTTGTTTTGGTTGCTTGGCAGCATTTCCAAGGCTAGCTGGCCTGACAGGTTTGGGTTTTCCCTCTCTCTGCCCCCACCATCTTGCCTTAGGAGGACTGTTATTACAGACCCACGACACTTTATTACCGTGGGTTCTGAGAACGGAACTCTGGGATTCGGCTTCCACAGCCAGCAGTTTACCCGTCAGGCCCTCTTCCCGCCCCAGTTGTGACTTCAGCAATGTGGCGAGACCGGTATGGGGCAAGGGACGCTGAAACATGTTGCTGTGTTGTGGGGTATCCACTATCGAAGACTATTCAGACATGGGTGTAATCCAATAGACAGTCTCTATTAGTCAGCCTGCAACTCTACTGGGTGTTCCGGACTTCAGTGTAGTCCTGAGTCTTTCTCAGAATGAGCTTTTAAGTACAAAAACCATGTCCTGGGTGGACATACTTCAGTTAACAAGCACGATTAGCCAGAAGTGGAACTACAGAAACAAAGAAATAAAGTTAGCACATTGAGAGACTTTCCCAGAACTCTGGACTTCGATGGATTAGTTCTTTGTTTTCGTTTTGACTGGTGGTGCTGTCTACATGCTGAGTTTTATGGCCTCAATGGTGCTTCCATCATGGAGTCAGTTGTGCTAAAGTCTAGGGCCTACTAAGGTGTGGGGGCATGTTGCAATAGTTCAGTCTTGAAGTGAGTCCATGCCTCTGATCTGTGAATTCACTGGAAGACCAGAGTAAACTGGAGTTTAGCTTTTTCCTTCTGTGAATTCACTGGAAGACCAGAGTAAACTGGAGTTTAGCTTTTTCCTTCTCTCGTATAGAAGCCTAGGGCTGGTGGGAGTTGGGTACTTCTGTTCCCAGGTTGACTGGGCCCTCAGAAGACCCTAATAGTTCAGATTTTAGCACACAGTTTCTCTTGATAGCAGGCTTCATTTAAAAAATAACAACATCAACAACCAGAATTCTCAGCTTATTTCACAGCGGCTCTTTTCCTTCCCACTCTCTGCTAGAAGATCTAAAATCTGATCAAACTCCTGGAGGGAAACCTCCCAGGTATGAGAAGAGAACCTGAATACCAGCCCTTCCCCTGAAGGTTTTAACTGACCAGTCAGCTGTGAGCTTCCAGCAGTGTGTTAATTACAGCTCACATTTTCCTGCTCAGGTCTCGTTCCTGTGGGGAGGTTTCTGATCTAATAATGGCTGTTGATTTTTGTTCCCCAGTCAGTTCAGCTCTTTATTTGCTGTTAGGATAGTCTTCTCACTGAAAGTACTGTCCCTTCCTCTTTAGTAGGTCCTGTACCGTGGTCAGACGAGCTCCTGAAAACATGCTGATCGTGATGATACTGATTGGAACGTGTGTGGTGTTACCAAAAGTACTCTTAACTAGGTCACCTGCTTACAGGTTCTTTTACCAAAACAAATGACATTTTTCAGCCCCAGATGTAATCAATACTTCCACTTAAATATATATATTTAATTTTAGGCCTAGCTAGCCATGGTGGGATAGCCACTAGAGAAGTGGATAATCCCAGCACTCGAGAGGCAGAGGCAGGTAGATAGACCTCTGTGAGTTCCAGGCCAGCCTGGTCTACAGAGTGAGTTCCAGGATAGTCAGGGCTACGTAATAGAGAGACCATGTCTCAAAGAGAGAGAGAGAAAGAGAAGGAAGAAAAGAAAGAAAATTCAAGGCCTGATTCTAAGATCCACCAAGCCTCCAGCCCAGCACTGCCCAGCAGAGCTTCCTGCCGCCACGATAGAAATATCCCTGGTACTGAACACAGGCCATCAGGCTTGGCGGCAGACTCCTTCACCTGCTGAGCCATTTCACAGACCCAGATACTGGATTCTTAAAGGAGGAAGGTTGGTCTCATGGAAAGAGTTGCAGCAAGTAGCCACCATGATTCAGGAAGGGTCCTACTGGAGAGTGCCTAAATAAGACCCCGAATGTAGGGAATTTGGGTCAGAAAAAAAAAAGCTGCAGATAATACTTTGGCTAAAAGCTTGGTTCCCAGGAAAATTTCCTCCTCAATTTGGGGAGACCAGGAATTACTTGACCAGTTTACCTGTAGAAGCAGCTAGAAGATAAGGGTGGGAGAATATAGGCAGCAACCAGCTCAGTGGGTCCCTGAATGATTTAAATTCCATTCTGTGTAAGTTAGAGGTTTTATGCATAGGTGTAACAGGATGGAAAGATTAATTTTCATCTATTACATCTCTTCGTTAGTTACATATACCTCAAAAATAATTTTATTATTCTGTGTATAGGGTGTTTTGCCTGCTAGTATGTCTGTGTACCATGTACATGCCTGATGCCCACAGAGGTCAGAGGAGGCATTGGATCCCCTGGAACTGGAGTTATAGATGGTTTTTTGCCACTATGTGGATAGATCTTATGATAGCTTGCCCATGGTAACATGCATGTACATGCATTCTGTCTGTCTGTCTGTCTCTCTCTCTCTCTCTCTCTCTCTCTCTCTCTCTCTCTCTCTCACACACACACACACACACACACACACACACACACACACACACACAGCACACAGCACACAGTAATTAAAACTGTTTTGAAACATGAAGGAAAACCACTTGACTTTCATCATAACAGACTTCCCATGGTGGCAGGGAAGTTAATTAAAAGCTAAGACTTCCACATTTCACAGCAAAGAAAACATCTTTAATCAAGAAGGAAAAGAAAGGAAATTACAGGAAATTTTAAGACTTAGCTTTTTTTTTTCTTTTCAAATTCTCATTTAAAAAAATATGAAGAACAGAACATTTTGAGATTGGCCTTTTATAAGAAAGCCCCTTTCTTGTTTTGTTTTTTGTTTTGTTTTTCGAGACAGGGTTTCTCTGTGTTGCCCTGGCTGTCCTGGAATTCACTTTGTAGAACTCACAGAGATCTGCCTGCTGGGATTAAAGGCATGTGTCACCACCACCTGGCTAGAAAGCTACTTTCCTGAAGGCCAACTGTTCTGATCCAAATTCTAAGAATTGTACATCTAGCAACCTTTCTTTCTTTTTCTTTCTTTCTTTCTTTCTTTCTTTCTTTCTTTCTTTCTTTCTTTCTTTCTTTCTTTCTTCCTTCCTTCCTTCCTTCCTTCCTTCCTTCCTTCCTTCCTTCCTTCCTTCCTTCCCTCCCTCCTTCCTTCCTTTCTTTCTTTCTTCCTTCCTTTCTTTCTTTTTGATTTTTTGAGACAGGCTTTCTCTGTGTAGCTTTGGAGCCTGTCCTAGATCTCACTCTATAGACCAGGCTGGCCTTGAACTCACAGAAATCCACCTGCCTCTGCCTCCTGAGTGCTGGGATTAAAGGCGTGTGCCAGCTCCACCCAACTGTAACATTTCTTTCTTACAACAATAAGAAATAAGAAAATTAAATTGGGCTGGGGAGATGGCAGGTGGATATTAGTGCTTCCTTCATAAGCGTGAGGACATGGGTTCAAATCCTCCAAATTCGGGTATAAAAGCCAAGTATGGCCACGTGCATGCCTGTGACCCCAACACTGTGTAGGTCCTCCTACACTGTAGAAGCTGAGACAGGAGGATCCCTGGCACGTGCTGGCCAGCCAACTTAGCTCCAGGTTCAGCAAGAGACCTTGCTTCAAGGGAGTAGAGAAGTGATAGATCAGAATGCCTGATAGTTTCCTCTGGACTCCACATGTGCACACGTAGGTGTATGCATCATCACACGTGCTTGCCCATGAACCTCCTACACACACACACACACACACACACACACACACACACGTGGGTGTATGCATCATCACACGTGCTTGCCCATGAACTTCCTACACACACACACACACACACACACACACACACACACACACACAAAGAAAAATATCTTTTGTTTTGTTTCATTTTTCAAGACAGGGTTTCTCTGTGTCGTTTTGGTGCCTGTCCTGGAACTCACTCTGTAGACCAGGCCGGCCTCGAACTCATAGAGATCCACCTGCCTCTGCCTCCTGAGTGCTGAGATTAAAGCCGTGCATCACCACTGCCTGGTGGATTTATTTAATCTTACACTTTCGTATAAAGGCAGGAACTCAAGGCAGAAATCTGGAGGCAGAAGCTGAAGCAGAGACCGTGGAGGAGTGTTGAAGCGCTTAACTAACTATTCTTTATCAATAAAAAATCAGGAGTGAGATATTGGGGTAAGAACCTGAATGATCCAAGAAACTGCAGAGAAGCCATGAGTCACCTCCTACCTCTGGTTCCTTCCTCCAAAATGGCTGAGATCCTCCCTCAGCCCCGCCTTACTACTTTCTGTCTCCTATCTGCCCACAGTCCTCCAAACTTCTATGGCTAATTTTGGTCAGCTAGTGGCTAGCTCCGCCCTCTGACTCAAAGCAAGCTTTATTTTCAGAATGAACTCAAAATATCACACAACGGAGTGCTACTTCCTGGCTTGTTCCCCAGGGCTTGCCTAGCCTGCCTTCTTATAGAATCCAGGACCACATGCCCAAGAGTGGCACTGCCCACAGTGAGCTGGGCCCTTTCACATCAATCACTAATCAAGGCAGGACTCCACAGATGTACGTACAGGCCAATCCTAGGGAGGCGTTTTCTCAGTTAAGATTTGAAGATAACTCTAGCATGTGTCATGTTGACATTAAAAAAAAAAAAAAAAAAAAAAAAAAAGCCAGGGCACCGTCCCCTGGAACTGGAGTGTGGTGGACCAGCCGCCACTTTTATGACCCAGGGTACTCTTGAGTAGGGAAGAGTGAGAAATATTAACTAAAAAGAGATACCTAGATGACGAGAGGAAAGACAGAAACACAGGATTGCCTCGGGAGGGTCTGGATCTGAACCCACCAGCCCAGAACTTTATTCCAAAGGGCTTTTTATCACAATGCCAAGGGGTGGAGCAAAAGACCTCCTCCTTACTAGATACAGCCAAGTGTAGATCCTTCCAAACACCTGATACTCAGGCCCGTGGTCCAATCATCCTCTTTATGCAGAACTGCTGGGCAAAGCCACCAGGAAACCCAGATGGGCTCCAACACTGGAGTGACCATGTGAATGCTGGGAACCAAGCCTGGGTCCTCTAAAAGAGTAGTATGTGCTCTTAACCACTTAGCCATCTCTCCAGCCCTTTTCAAAGATTTAAGTTACATGTGTTCATTATTTTGTGTATGTGCATGTGCACAGCACACATGTGAAAGCTAGAGTATAACCTTCAGGGTTCATTGTCTCCTCCCATCACCTGAATCCCGTGGATTGAACTCAGGTTGTCAGGCTTGGTGACAAGCACCGTTACTTACAGAGCAGATTCACTGGTTCCCAGTCTTCCTTACTGTTAATCTATTAGCATTCCTAGGAACTGTATCTCGGACTGTCTTCAGTTCCTCGGATGCCTGTTTTGACATCATTCTTCATGTGATTATTAGCACCTTCTACTTTTTCTATTTTACTAATGCAGGAGATTAATTATTACTGCCTTGAATTTGAATGTTGAGATCTGGAGTTTGGGGAATAAATAACTAGAACTATGACTCATAGGATTTTACTTTTCCATAGATCAAATTTTGAGAATAAAAATCACTTTAAGGAAAAACATAGGTCTTAGATCCAGTAGTCCCTGATTAATCTGACTATTTGACATGTTAAGCAGTCTCAATTTCAAGTGCTTTACAATTTAAGACACTTTGAAATACTTTACATGTTTTAATTTCCTACTTTATTATAATGTGTTTAGTGCAGAGAGGATGACCTTTGTTTATCAAGCACTCCATTCCCATATTTACGTCCTGTCTTTATTTATCACATGATTTATCCCCATGAAACATATCATTGGGCCAAGGTTATTACGGTCTTTAGCTGTGAGTGAGCACATGGAACAAGACTCTCTAAGGAGAGAGTGGAAATGAAACAGAAATTGTTCAGTATAAAATTAGAGAGAGAAAGATGCAGAATTAAATAGAAAAACTGTTCTTTTTTGTTTCTACATTAGAAATCAAGCAGCTTCTAGAAAGGATATACCCTTAGTTGAATAATGTTTAGAAAGAGAAACAGCATTATAAAAACCCTGCCAGGTGTGGTGGTACATGCCTTTAAATACAGCAGTCAGGAAGCAGAGGCAAGCAGATGTCTATGACTTTAAGAACAACCTGGTCTCCACAGTAAGTTCCAGGCCAATCAGAGTTACATAGTGAGACCCTGTCTCAAAAACCAAACCAAACCAAACCAAACCTTGTTTCCTAAGTATATATTGTTTTCCGTTACTCATTATCACATTAAAAAGTCATATGAGAACCTGTGAAAAGGCTCAGAGTTACAGTACTTGCTGCCAAGCCTGGCAACCTGAGTTTGTAGCTACAAATGCTAAGTTTTATCTTATATACAACTCACCACAGGGAGAGGAAGAGAACAAGCTTGTGCACAATTGTTCCACTTAACCAGGTTAGACATCTTGTATAATACTATTTCATGCATTGTAAGTTTTCTCACAAAGCAGTTCCTACATAGTTACTAAAAATAGTAGGGTTTCAGGTGCTGAAGAGTTGGCACAAATGTGAAGAACATTCATTGCCCCAGCAGAGGACCCAAGATCCACATGGCAGCTCACAACCATCTGTAACTCCTGTCCCAGGGGATCTAACACCCTGTTCTGACCTCCTCGGGACACACACATACATGGTACACAGACATTCCTGCAGACAAGACATGCATACACTAAAACTAGTATAATAAATCTTTAAATAAAAGATAGGACTTCAAATTCCATGAATCCTGAGTAATCATTGACCGAGTCAGCATGTGGATAACAACAGAGCAGCTTCCTCTCCCATTTAGGTCCATGCCTTACTTAAACTTATCATTGTCATTGCCAAACTTGTCAACTTCCTAGACCAAGGTCCTAGGAATGCTAGCATCTTCTTGTCCTCCAGTCCTGTTCCTAATGACCTGTGTGAGCTCAGGGAACAGTTAATCCACTATAGCACAGACACCAAAAACAGAGTGGATAATAAGACAGAAACCTAACAATCTAAAAGCAGATACGCTATTGGGTTGTAGGGAAACTCCATCCTCAGTGGAATTCAAGAGTCCACTTACTCCCTTCTCATTGCTCTTCCAACCATTCCATTACTGTTGGCAAGCATCTCCTAAGAAGGGGGAGATGGAATGAAGAGCAATTTCTTTTTTAGCAAGGGACACAGATGCCGTCCATCATTTCTTCTCCCATTCCATAGGCAAGACTTTAGTCAAGACCAATATCAAGCTCGAAAGTATACTAGGAAATGATTTCTCACTAGAAGCCATGTGCCTAGCTAGGACGATGGAAAAACAGATTGGGAAGGGGATCCAGCTTGCAGTCCCCCACGCTGTTTTACTCTTACTGGTATCACCATTCGGTATGTTTGATTTTCTATAATACCAGCATCATCAAAGACTATGAACTCTGAGTCTGCACAATATTCTTCTAAAGCTTCTTTTTTTAATATTCTTTTTTTATTTTATTTGCATTGGTGTTTTGCCTGCGTGTATGTCTGGATGAGAGCATAGGACAGTTGTGAGCTGCCATGTCGGTGCTGGGAATTGAACCTAGGTCCTCTGGCAGACCCTTAACCACAGAGCCATCTCTCCAGCCCCTCTTCTAAAGCTTCTTATAGTCTTATTCTAGATACTGTGAAATCCACGACCTCGAAACTTAGTGCAAAAGGGCCATTTCCCCTGCTTACAGGTTGTGTGACCAGAAACTCTGGCAAAGCCAAGGATGGATGGTTTGGGCTAGGGTTATAGCTTGGTAGTAGAGTGCTTGTCCAGTATGCATGAAGACCTGGGCTCAGTCTCCAGGAAATGGGGTGGAGGGTAAAAAGGGTGATTTCTCTGTGCTCTACACAGAAGGGTCTGAACTAGAACACTCGGGGATTCGGGATGACTCAGTGGCTGAGGGCTAAGACCATGTGGAGATACCTTCAACTACATGATGTTGGTTGATGGATGCAGTAGTAGTTTTTTGCCAGGACCACCAGCCCCAAACAATGACACAGAGACTTATTATTAATTATGAAAGTTTGGCCTTTAGCTTAGGCTTGTCCCCAACTAGCTCTTATAACTTAAATTAACCTGCTTCTATTAATCCATATTCGGCCACATGGCTCAGTTACCTCTGCTCTGTACCGTATGTCTGACTTCTTCAGAGTCTCACTGGCGTCCCCCCTCCTCTCTTCTTCCCAGAGTTGTCTCTCCCCCCAGAAATCCCACCTATTCTCTCCTTCCTACCATTTGGCCATTCAGCTTTTTATTAAACCAATCACAGTGACACATCATCACAGTATTCAAAAAGATTATCCCTCAACAGATGGGATTTCAGTTAAATTGTCATAATGAGACATTTAACTGTTGCCTTTACATACAACCTTTTTGCCTGGGCTTCCTCACAGCATAGTTACTGGATTTCAAGAGTAGGCTGTGGAAAGAATGTCTTAGTCACTGTTGTATTGCTGTGAAGAGACATCATGACCATGGCAACCCTTATAAAAGAAAGCGTTTAACTGGAGGCTGGCTTACAGTTTCAGAGCTTTAGTCCATTATCATCATGACAAGGAGCCTGGCAGTGTGCAGGCAGACATGGTGCTGGAGCTGAGAGTGCTACATCTTGCAGGCAACAGGAAGTCAACTGACAGTCACACTGAGGGTAGCTTGAGTAAAAGAGAACTCAAAATCAGCCCCCACAGTGACACACTTCCTCCAACAAGGCCACTCCTCTTAATAGTGCCACTCGCTTTGGGGCCATTTTCTTTCAAACCACCACACACACTTTCTTCAATAAGGCCTCGTTCTTAATCCTTCTAATCCTTTCAAACAGTGCTACTCTCTGGTGACTCCAACATTATGGTAAACTGAATTGGTGATGATTGGTATTTTTGTCCTCTTCTGGATTTTAAAATAAATAATAGGTAAAATTCCCATAGTTATTATATTTAAGAGTTTTAAGAGTGATATATAAAAATTATTTGTGCTGAGTATGGTGGAATATGTCTTTAATCCTAGCACCTAGGAAGCAGAGGCAGGCAGATCTATGTGAGTTCGAGGCCAGCCTGGTCTGCATAGTGAGTTCCAGGACAGCCAGGGCTATATAGTGAGACCCTGTCTCACACACACACACACACACACACACACACACACACATACATCTAATTAATAAATAAACAAGTTGCATTTCTACAAGCCAGCAACAGAAAAGCTGAGATGATTAAAAAGACCAAATATGCTTCTCTTTCCACCTCTTCTTTCCTGGCTCTCTAGGCTTTGCCTCTGCCAAGAGTGGGGGGCTCAGGCTTACGGCCTTTGGTGGTGGTTGACTGACTTCAGTTACCAGCTGGGTGCCCAGCGCAGTGAGCTGGTGCAGCCAGGCAGGTCCTGAGGTGGACTAGATACACAAGAGCCTTCAGGAAGTTCTCACAGCCCAGGAACTATCCAACCCCTCCGTTCCACATCACCACTGTGCTTCGTCAACCCTCCCCTCCTTGTTCTGGAGTCCAAACCAGCTCTTCCCTCCCCTCTAAGGATCTGCCACACACTACCTACCTGCAAGATGTTCTCAGTTCCACAGCTGAATCTGTACCTATGTGTCCGAGACTTCTCAAACACAGCCTCCTTAACCAAGTATTTCTCTGTCCTAGTCTGTCAGTGGGCTCTCGCCTGCTCTGGCTTGAACCACATCAGGAGTGTGACACTGGGGGGGGGGGGGGTTATAAGTGTGTCGCACCCAATTCTCTATTTTGAGGGCAGACTGGTGTCTTTTGTATATTCCTGGAATTCTGAGCACCAATGCTCCTGCATAACTAGAAGCCAAGTATCATCCACCAGATGCCATGGTCCAGATGTTTCATAACAGAAAAGGTTGGTGGGGAGAAAAACGTCCTGAAACACAGAACTACGTTCTGCAGGGTCCACGAAATGATGTACAGCAGCTGTACTTCCGGTTTTGAGTGCGTGAGTTTCGTAAGTGTATAACCAGCCAAAGTAAAGGAGCAAATAACAAATAGCAGATAGACTCAGTAGGTACACAGCAAAGCATCATCAAATCAGGAGTTTAGAACACCCACCAAAGGGACTGGAGTTTCACAACCGGAAGTAATATCACCAGATCCAGGCTTACAAACATCCGGCCGAAATACTGAAGTTGAGGCAGTCAGCGGGAGATTCCAATTGAGCTCTCTCCTGCCTTCCCACATTTTTATGCCACAGGCTAAACACTAGGAACCTTTGTTGGAAATAATTAAATATTTTTAATACCCTTAGCTGCTTGCTGTTTTCCCCTCTCCCGGGGAGAGAGCCAGGGGCTGGCCTGATCAAGGGCAGGGGTTTTTAGAGGACAACTAACATAAACATGCTTGAGTCCCAGACGAGGGAGTGTTTACCGAATGGAAGATAATACACACATAACGCTGCAGGAAACCTAGTCTCCCATCCTGTTGGGAATGCTAGGGAGCGGTGGTAACTGAGGCAGATGGGGAACACAGGCCTCCTTTTTCTCTTTTAAACTTAATTTTTGATTGAATCTTTGGGTATTTCACATCACGTACTCCAATCCTACTTATTTCTCAGTCCTTCCCTATCTGCCCTCCACCCTTGTCGCCTTCCCCGCAAAAGTTAATTAACCACAACAAACAATCTCGCCGACCCCTCTAGACAACCTGCTCCTCTATCTGCACATTGTACCATTCCCCTTCTCTGTCTTTCCCGAATCTCCATCACGTATGACATAGTGGCAATGGTGATAGGAATTCCAACTACACCCCCGTGGTGGTGCATACCCGGTGGGACACTTAGTCATCCCCGCCTAGTCATTTCTGGGTCATACGTCCTAAGTAACCCATGCCCCATGGTGACGTAATCGCTCAGACATGACCACATGATCTATGCCATGCATGGAATAGCCACATGGGCCTGTGTGTGAAGGTGCGTCCTGGCCTTTATAAGGCGGGCCCCATGTCGTCTCGTGTCGTCGTCGTGTGTCCCCCGTCCCCGTTCCCCCCCCCCTTTCTCGCACGTGTCCTTCCACAGGTCTGATTACATCTATCCCTTTGTCTTTGTCTTGATAAAACTCTTGTTAGTGGATTCTGTCGTGTTTTGTGACTTTTCCTTGGGGGCAAGAGCACCGCTAAAAAACCATCAAGTGGAAGTCTCTGTGTCACACAGTATCTACCCTTTTGCCCAATCAGGCCAAACAGCTTTCCTTGGACATGTTCATTGCAATGTGTCATTAGGCTAGTTCAAGGCCTCTGCCTTCTGCTGCACCGTCAATACTGGACCCTCACGGAGACTCTTGGACATCCTGCTGTTGCCCTGAGTTCTGGGGAATCCTGCAGCTATGGGTCTGCACACAGATCCAGCCCCTTCACACTCTCCAGCAGCTCCTAGATGGGGAAGATGTTGGGGTAAGTCAACTCAAATCCCTGGATCTGGGACTGGATGGTATTGAGTTGGTCAGCCTGCCAGCTTTCCTGAGCCCCAAAGACCAATCACATAATTCTTTTTTTTATTTTTTCCAGAGCTGAGGACCGAACCCAGGGCCTTGTGCTTGCTAGGCAAGCGCTCTACCACTGAGCTAAATCCCCAACCCCAATCATCTAATTCTTAACACTGGCTATTGATGAGAATAATTTTAATGTATTTTTATTTTATGCATGCAGCTGTTGTTACAGATGTTGCAGATGGTTGTGAGCTGCCATGTGGGTGCTGGGAATTGAACTCGGGTCCTCTGAAAGAGCAGCAAGTGCTCTTAACCGCTGAGCCATCTCTCTAGCCCCAAGTTTTAAAACTTTTTAATATAAATTTTTTTTGAGGGACTGGAGAGATGGCTCAGCGGTTAAGAGCACTGATTGTTCTTCCAGAGGACCCGGGTTCAATTCCCAGCACCCACATGGCAGTCTGTAACTCCAGTGAAGGCAAACCACCAATGCACATGAAATAAAATAAATAAATTTTTTTAAGGTTTTTTTGTTTGTTTGTTTGTTTGTTTTCTTTTGTTGTTGTTGTTGTTTTTGGAGACAAGGGTCATTCTATGAAGTTCTGCTGGCTGGCCTCAGACTTGCTGTGTAGCACATGCTAGCTTTGGAAATCCTCTTGTGTCAGCCACCCAAATACTGGGATCCACGCTGGTTTGGTTCCCTTTGTTTATGAACATTTCTTTACAAACTCCCACGTAGGGACAACTCCTACACATGGCTCCCAAGCCAGAATCTCCCTTGAGGAATTAAGACTTTTAAATCCTTTGTATACCTCTCTCTAATGACCCCCAATAAGTCCCTCGGTCAACATCTGCCCTCCCACCCCACCCCTGTCCTTCCCTGCTTATCTTGAGGAGTCATCTGATACTGTAGCTCCTGAGTTCTTGCCAGATGCTCTTAGGTTCTGAGCTTAAGTGTCTGAGTGCTGAGAACAAAGGGGTATGTGAACCCAGCTAAGCAGGTGGTAGGCTTCTAGATCACACAAGGTCAGCTCGCCACAATAAGGACAGGGGTTGACCCTAAACCAGTCCGAGCTGGGAGGCCCCAGCTTGTGCAGCATGCACTTGTATATGGTATGCAGGTAAGCAAGTTTTCCCAGGCAGAGGGCACTCTGAAATGCTCAAAGCCCTTCCCTCAAGGCAGAAAGTTCTTCAGCACTGCTGTGAAGGTGAGGTTCCATGGACAGTGAAGGTCCTGAGCTGCGCCATCACACCCAGTGATGTGCAGTGAATTGGGACTTGATGATTCCCTATTTATCGAAGTCCTAGACAGTGGTGGAAGCTCTCTCTAGCAGAGTTTGGAAGGGTTCAAGGTTTATCCTGGCCTGTTTGACCTCACTTAGATCCTGGTCCTTTAGCTGACTGATGCCCACAGAGGAGCCAACTTTTTCGGGATGCATAGCCTCTAGGTACTTCTAAATATTGGGCAGAGCTGATCTGCACTCTTGTTGGGATGATTTAATATTTTTTTGTGGACACTTCAGAAATCCTCAGCTTCTTATGGCACAGGGGAGTAAACCTCTTTTCGACTTGACTTTCTTAGAGGAAGGTGAGCAACTGATCATAAATGTCTTCCGTGAGGCACAGGTCTATGAGGAGGTCTACCTCATCCAGAGCCACGGGCTGGTTGCTCTCATCCTGAAACCAGGCACTTTTTGGTTCTCCCTGGGCATCCTTTGATCCCATCACCAAGGACAGAACTATGCTTGTCCTGCTGGGCATTTTTGACTAAATCCAGACCTCCAGGGCAAGCAGTGAGTCAAGCCTGGAGTGTACAGTTTGAAAAGTCTTCAGGTGGGTCCTCTGTTCCTTCATTGCAGCTGCAGTAGGAGGGAGATGAGGACCTGGGCTGCATTATTGCCTGTAGGACAATCTAGTTGCATCCCCAGCATGGGAAACAGATCCATGGGCTACTCTTCTACAGAATGATGGCCTCAGTGTTAGGATTCTGCCACTCCTCCAGCTGCATGACCACACATGCGCAGTTTAGTAGCTAAGTAAGGGGTCTTACATCTTATGTCACCCGCGTACTGTGTGATTACGTAATGCACAGTGTGAAGGCCTGGTCACTCTCTTCTGTCTCCCCCACTCCTCCTAACAGAGCTCTGATACTGGGTTTTGTCATGCCTCCTGACCTTTCTCGCACGGTAACAGCGCCATTTAATATTTAAAACCAACACTCATCCTTCAGCGGGCTTTGCCCAGCCAGCTTCGGGAGTCTGCATGGGTCCATCAAGCTCATCCTGGTGAATCTGCTCCAAAAGGAGTCCTGAAGGTGGGGGTTTCTTCTGTACGCCACCCTGCTTACTTCAATAGCCTGCCGGTCTGCAAACCACTAGAGGTCCACTGTTGCCCAGTCTAGCACACAAGGGGCATAGGTTAACATTTAAAAAAAAATTGCCTCTCTCCTAGTTTATTTATAGATTAAATGCTATTCCAGTTAAAATAACAATATATTTTGGGTGGAAATGTAGCTCTGTTGGTAGAGAGCCTGCCTAGCATCCACCAAGCCCAGGATTTAATCTCTAGCATCATATAAGATAGGCATGATGGTATACAACTGCAATTCTAGCTCTCAGGAGGTAGAAGAAGGAGGGTCAGAAGTTTGAGGTCATCCTCAGCTACACAGTGAGTCTAAGGCCAGCCTGGGCTATGTGATACCTTGTCTCAAACAACCAATACAAATTTTGGGTGAATGCCTGAAAGAGAAAAAGTGATTCAAAATGTGCACAAAACAAGATAATCTTTATGTATAAAAGGTGGAAATACACAAATAGCCTAAATCAACCATAAAGATCAATGTTTGAGGGTTGTTGCTATAGCACATACAAATATTTATTCTGAAAATATGTCATCAATATAGTGTAAGAGTGCTTGCCAAGCAAGCCCGACAACCTGAGTCTGATCAGAACCTCAGAAACCAGTGGAGGGAGAGAACTAACTCTCATGGGTTACCCTCTGACCTAGACACACACACACACACACACACACACAAAACCACAACAAAGTGTTAACTGACTCTATGTAAAAAATAACAAATTTTACCCCATTCAGAGAAATTCAATGTTGTTAGTTATTTTTTTTTTACTATTTGGCTCTGTGGGAGCCCCGCCACCCAGCTCCCAAATAAATACATGGGGGCTTATCCTTACTTATGAATGCCCTGCCATAGCCTGACTTGTTCCTAGCCAGATTTTCTTAAATTATCCCATCTACCTTTTCCCTCTGGTAAAGCAATAAATCCACAAGAGTCTGCTTAATGGGGCTGGAGCGATGGCTCAGAGGTTAAGAGCACTGACTGTTCTTCTAGAGGTCCTGAGTTCAATTCCCAGCAACCACATGGTGGCTCACAGTCATCTAAAATTCGATCTGGTGCCCTCTTCTGGCATATAGGCAGAATTCTGTATACATAATAAATAAATAAATCTTTAAAAAAAAAAAAAAAAGAGTCTGCTTAAGAAGAATTCGGGAAATTTATTAAGGTAAATTGAGGAAGTACACTCACAGATACAGAACGGAGTAGACAGCTAAGTCATCCTCTGATCTGACCAGGAGTGAATCCACCTCACAGGCAGGAGCAGGCCCTTCTCCAACTCCTTATAAGAGGTCACATACAATGGCAGGAAGCACCGCCTCCTTCCAGCCTTATAGCTCAAGGTTATGGGCAGAGCAAATACAACTACATGCAAACTATATACAATAAGAATGATTATCGCCGGGCGGTGGTGGCGCACGCCTTTAATCCCAGCACTCGGGAGGCAGAGCCAGGCGGATCTCTCTGAGTTCGAGGCCAGCCTGGGCTACCAAGTGAGTTCCAGGAAAGGCGCAAAGCTACACAGAGAAACCCTGTCTCGAAAAACCAAAAAAAAAAAAAAAAAAAAAGAATGATTATCAAGTTTTGTCCAGGAAAAACAAAGGGTAATAACATAAACAAAAATGGAACTACAACCAACAAGAATAACACCAAACAAGAAAGACATGCTAATTGTCTAGAAATGTCCAGATCATAGGTAAATGGCAAATTACTGAGATTACTCCAATAGCTGTCCTATCTTGAAGATTCTAACTCTAGTGCTAATATGTCCTAGCTAAGATACAAGAAGACTGTAACCGTAACAATCTAGTCTTCAACTCCATCAAAGACCTGAGAAGGAAAACAATAATACCTGAGAAAACAGAAAATGCAAGCAAGCAATTTCTGAAATTCTTGAGAGAATAGACAGAGACAGCTGGCAGCCTGGACAGTCACCTAAAGTTTCTCAGCATTGTTGGGGCATCCAAGTTGGCTACAGGCCTAGAATATCTGACAGACCATTTTCAGAAGCAGGAATTTTGAAAGACCATCTTACCCTGTCTTGGCAGAATTCAGTAGTCACTTTTCCTTGTGTCCTGCTTGTCCAGAAAGGGCAGTGTTCATAATGTCAGCATTAAAGGTACAGGCAGTTCTTTGCCCAGCAGGCCATTTTGTACCAAGAAGAAGACAAACTTCCAAATGGAAATGCCTAGAAGCTCAACATTCTCTTGGGATCAGATTGGTGCTGCCAGGAGCAATCATATCTCATGTCAACAGAATTCTAAGTTATCAAAACATTTAAATGCCATATTCTCTAAGTCTATGAAGTGTATGAAGATTATCTATCCATCTGACATATGTTTCTAAAAATCTAGAGAACCTAACTAACATAACTATAGAAATAGTTATCTACCTAAGTAACCTAAGCCTAAGGCTTCACATTAACAAGATAAACCATCTGTAAGCAGATGTACCATATAAGGACAATGACCTCAAAATCGTGACAATACACAAAATATCTTAAACAGAGGTAGAAATGTATAGTGTAATATGCAATATGACAACAATATCCTTAATATGTATCAATATACAAAATATTTTAAACAGGAGTAGAAATATATGTATAATACAACAAATATAGTTTTATATTTATATCAATATACAAATTATCTTAAATAGGAATATAAGAATAGTTTACATTTGTATCAAATATACAAGAATCCATATCAGTGCAAATTATCCAAGGCTGATAGTTTGCTAAAACAGTTTACTAGTAGATACAATAATCTACCTTAATATACTATACCTATCCATTCCCCTTTTTCTTTTCTAAAGGAGAATACTGAGTCTAAATTTTATTGTTCCACCTCCAACCCTATGACTATCCATCCATAGCCCTGAGAAAAATTCTGGTGCTCAATGTGGTAGCAAGAATTTCCACCCAAAATCTGAGAAAATTTTTAAAAAAGGGTTCTAAAATGGAGCCAAGAGCAGCTTCCTAGTTGTGTCTCTCAGGCAAGCTGTGGTACAGAGACACCGAGGCGTGTAGACTTGACCTACAGCATGGTGGATCCCCGCTGCAGTACACAGAGGTGACTCCAAGTGCTATGTGGTAGATTTAGCTTTTGCTAGTACAGACCAAAAAAAAAAAAAAAAAAAAAAAAAAAAAAGGTTTCTGGGCTCCAGGCTGCTTGTTGGAGGCATAGACCCACTGCTTCCCAGAGATAGTGGTAGGTGTACCTTCACCATATTGGGAAGCTGAGGTGGGCAGAGCCTGCAGCCAGGCTACAACTTTCACCCCAGCCACACTACAGTTTAAATCAATGGTTGGAAAATGATTACAGATTCACAGTAAGACAGATTCAGACATAATAAAACTCTAAATAATTTACACTATATGTAAAAATGTACGTAGTCTTGAAAGAGAGAAAAAAGGGAACAGAGACAGTTATATAAAGAAATAATAGTTTTAAAAAATAAAGTCTTTAAAGAGACAATAAGAATAATATAAAAGTTAAGCTACATAAAGATGAAAATTACACAATAAATCTGGATACTGCAGATTATTATATTGTCTTTGGGATTTTTAACTGCAGAGAGAGATATTTGATTGTAAAGGCTACTAAGTTAAAACAACATGAATATTTTAAAGTTATCTTGACTTCAAAATTTATGTCTAAGGATACATTTCTTTGGAAAAGAGGTTCTGCTTTTCTTTCCACAGAAGATGAGAATCTGTGAATTCCTTCCAGATTAATGTGGTTCCATTAAGGAAGACCCCCTGAGAAGTCTCCAGATGATCCAACATCCAGAACAGCTTCAAAGCAACTGACTCAGACAATACAGCCTCACAGACTACTCCAGTCAGGACTTGACCATTATCCCAGATTTTCTCAGGATCCCCATAAGATTGCCAGCGCCCTCAACCAGCAGGAAGTAGTATGAGAAGCTATGCACAAATTCCCAAAATATTGTTTATAAATGTTTATTTTTATTTAAGGGAGGTTGATTATAAATGTAATCTCTTTCTAAAGAAGAAAGGGAGATACAGATATGATAGGATAAAAGGGTAGATTATTGAATCTACATTTAATAGCAAAAGGCATACATAGATATATTTCAGTCAGGTAGATAATCTTCAAACACTGTGAAGACCTATAGAATATAGCATTTAAAATGTTTTAAAAACAGACTTTTCTGGACAATGAGACATGTCTGCTCCTGGCAGCACTGATTATTTCAAAGAGGATAATGGACATCAAAGAAACTCCATATGGAGTTTGTTTTCTTTATGGCAAAAATAGCCATTTGGGCAAGAAACTGATCTTGCCTGGACTGCTTGATAATATGTTGTATAAACTGGACATACAGGACCCATAGGAAAATGACCACTGAATTTTGCCAAAACAAGGCAAAATGGTCCTTCAGGTTCCTGCTTCTCAGAGGAGACTGCCAGATATTCTACAGGACACAGGAAAAAGTGACTGAGAGACTCTAGGCCTGTGGGCTGAAGATGGATGCCCCAACATTGCAGAGGAAATTTGGGTGACTATCCAGTCAGCTGTCTCTGTCATTTCCAGAATTTTGGAAGTTGCTTATAATGCATTTCCTGTTTACTTAGGTAATATTATATCCTTCAGGGGTCTTTGATATAATTGAAGGCTAGATAGTTATAATTATAGTTTTCCTTAGTCATGATAAAAGATAAATTAGATATAAAACTTTAGACTCAGAAAAATAGGATAGATAAAATACTTTCTTTAATTTTGCCAAATATAAATAGATGTTGTAACTGTAATTCTTGCTTGATAACTGTTTTGTTATATGTAATTTTACTATGTTAAAGTTAAAACCTTCCTTTCTGATTAGACAGAAAAAGAGAAGTGCTGCGGGTTGTCTATCTGTACGCTGTGAATATGCGTTGCTCTGATTGGCTAATAAATAAAGCTGCATTGTCCTATGGAAGGGCAGGATGGAGCCATGCAGGAAAATCCAAGAGAGAGAGTGAAAGGAGAAAGGAGAGCCGTGTAAGGAGCAACATGTAATGGGATGCAGGTAAAGCCACGGAACACGTGGCGATACCTAGATTAATAGTTATGGGTTCAGTTAAGTTATAAGAGCTAGCTAGTAAGAAGCCTGAGCCATAGGCTATATAATTTGCAATTAATATTAAGCCTCTGAGTGATTATTTTATAAGCAGCTACGGGACTGCAGGGCCGGCCGGGCAGGACTGGAGAAACACAGGACCACTGAGCCAGGTGGGACCAGAGAAACTTCCAGCTACACTCTGGGCTTTTACCTTTCTCTATTCTATATACCTTTCTTTACTTATTACTCCATGCTGGCTGTGTAGCTGGGTGGCTGGCCCCTGGAGTCCTCCTCTTCTCCTTTCACTCCCCAATCTTCTCTTCCCAGATTTCTCCTCCTCTTTCTCCTCTCTGCCTGCTAGTCCTGCTTATCCTTTCTCCTGCCTACCTATTGGCCGTTCAGCTCTTTATTAGACCACCAGGTGTTTTAAACAGGCAAAGTAACACAGCTTCACAGAGTTAAACAAATGTAACATAAAAGAATGCAACACATCTTTGTAGCATAAAACAAATGTTCCACAGCATAAACAAATATAACACATCTTCAACTAATATTCCACAACAATTCAATGCAGAAATTCAAATTTATATTATTTTGCAGTGCCAAGTCAGAAAAGTTTCAAGAGATGATTTGTGACTTCTCAATAAAGAATATTTTTTATTTTTTCATTATTATGATAAAGCATAGAGCAAACTTTGCTGTTGATGACCATTTTTTGCATGTCCATTAAAAAAAGTTTATCATCTTGTATGTAGGTGTTTTGCCTGAATGTCTGTGCACTATGTGTGCGGTGCTTTTAGAGACCAGAAGAGTGCATCAGTGCCTTGGGTACTGCAGTTGTAGACAGTTGTGAGCCACGATGTGGGTTCTGGAGATTGAAGTCGCGTCTTTAGCAAAATCCATACAGTGCTAGTGTTTGCAGCTAAGCAAAACGCAAGTGCTATCGGTCACCGAGGCTTGCACCAAGGTCACAAAAAAAAAAAAAAAAAAAACTGGGAGGCCAAGCAATATGTGACTGACAGGGCTAGATTCCCCCCAAGGAGCTCCTCAAGGATCAATTCATAAAGCTGTGAAACTGAATCCAAAGCTTCAGGAGAGAGTCCAGGATGCTGGAGATGCCAGGGACATGGTATGTCTGCTAAGGAACGCTGCAGGTATGGAATGGAGCCATCCCAAGAGAGAGACTGTATGTGCTTCAGCTGGCAAAGCTATAAAGGTGGGATTCCTCAAGCCGACTGAAACTTACACCATGCTAATACGTGACCCAGCTACAGACAAGAAACTGTGGGATTTAACGCCTCCGCTGCTGGGTTTTGGCCATGTGTTGGTCCAGTGTGATCGCTCCTTGCTGTCTCCTACTGCTCCCTCTGGAGGAATGCAGTAGAAGTACAAACACATTACTGTTAAATACTGTGAACGTCAATAAATCTAGTTTAGTTAGTTAATATGTGATGGCTAACATGTTTTAAGCTTAAACTACTGTGCTTAAGAGAGCTGTAAAACAAAAATGCCCCTAACCTGTAAGCCCCACTTGCCCAAGGACAGATAACTTTTTGGAATACTGGGGTTGCTGTTATGTACAAGCTTGGTTGCCCCAACTGCACAGGATGTGTGCTTGATCACACATAGGCAGGATATACGTCAGGATGTATGCTTGCCCCTGGTTGGACAAGATCAGGAAGTATGTAGCCTTGTGGGTTTTGGTTTTATAAGTTCCTGACTAATATAATTAGGCACCATACTCTGAGCAAGAGTCTCGAGTATGGACCTGGCCAGTATCTGTGGTTCTGGACAGTATTTAATAAAACCTCTAATTCATTAAAATTTATTCACGGTCAGACTGGTGAATCTCTGAATGACCCCAGACCCATAACAAGTACATATATTCATTAATCTAGAATATTTTATTATTTAAATCTATTATTAATCACTAGTATTTTTATTGATGCATTTTAACCAATAGTTGTACATACATGCAGGTCACATATTTAAAGGCAAATTTCTCTGCAGTTACTCAATAATCCCTTAGGGGATCTTGAAGAAAAAACTACTGATGTTGCTAACTAGCAAACAAAAAAGGAAAAAGCTAAAGCTCACTCTACATAAATAGTTCAAAGTGACACTGTTTTATTGTGAAATGTCCCACATGGGCACATGTGTTGAACACTTGGGCCTCAGCTGGTAGCACTACTGTGGTGGTATTGTGTTCCCCAAAATATTGTGCACCCTAATAAACTTATCTGGGGTCAGAGACAGAACAGCCACTAGATACAAAGGCTAGAAAATGGTGGCACTCACACCTTTAATCCTAGTACTCCAGAGGTAGAAATCCCTCTGGATCTCTGTGAGTTCAAGGCCACATTGGAAACAGCCAGGCACGGTGACACACGCCTTAAATCCCAGAAAGCAAGCCTTTAATCCCACGGAGTGGTGGTAGAAAGCAGAAAGGTATATAAGGTGTGAGGACCAGAAACTAGAAACATTTGGCTGGTTAAGCTTTTGGCTGGTTAAGCATGCAGGCTTTTGAGAAGCAGTTCAGCTGAGGTTCATTCTGAATGAGGACTCAGAGGCTTCCAGTCTGAGGAAACAAGATCAGCTGAGAAGTTGGTCAGGTGAGGTTAGCTGTGGCTTGTTCTGTCTCTCTGATCTTCCAGCTTCACCCCAATAACTGGCCTCAGATTTGATTTTATTAATAAGAACTTTTAAGATTTGGGCTGGAGAGATGGCTCAGAGGTTAAGAGCACTGACTGCTCTTCCAGAGGTCCTGAGTTCAATTCCCAGCAACCACATGGTGGCTCACAACCATCTGTAATGAGATCTGGTGCCCTCTTCTGGCCTGCAGTCATACATGCTGTATACATAATAAATAAATAAATCTTTAAAAAAAAAAGATTCATGCTACACACTACATTTGGAAACTTTAGGAGGTAAGGCTTAGCTAGAAGAAGTCATTTGCTGGCAGCATGTCTTTGAAGGTTTCACCTGGTCCCCAGTCCCTTTCTGTGGTGATATTTTGTGCTGAAATGTGATATTTTATTTGTGCTGAAATGTGGTGATATTTCATTTGTATGTTAGTAAATAAAGTTTACCTGGAGATCAGAGGTCATAGCACATGCCCTTAATCCGATCACATGGCAGGCAGAGTCTCTGTGTGTTCAAGGATACAGCCAAGTGTGGTGATACACGCCTTTAATCCCAGTACCAGCCATAGAGACCTGGAGGTCTGTATAGACAGGCAGTGACGAGGAAGTGGTGTAGCTGGGCTTAGAGCCAATGAGAAGGCAGAACAGGAAGGCAATAAAGGTGCAGGTTAGACAGGAAGAGGCTCTCTTGGGAAGCTATGGCGATGTGGTGAGCCAAGGTTAGTTGGTGGCTATTGCTCTGATCTCTACAACTTGCACCTCTGTATTTGGCTCTGTGTTTCTTATTTAATAAGACTGTTTAGAAATTCGTCTACACCTTTCTCCCTCTGTTTATTGCCCACTGTGAGAGAAAGTACTGCCCAAGTTCATAAAGCCAAGCAACCACGCACTGAACCCTGGGAAACCATGGATCTAAATCCATCTTCCACCTTTTAATTCCTTCTCTCAGGCATTTGGCCCCAACTATGGCAAAGTAACTAACCCAGATCATTTAAAGTTATCGTCAAATGCTGAAAAGCATTTGACCTAATCACCACTTCCTCAACTTCTTCCTCCTCTGTCTCTCATTTTGAAATGGGGCCTTGCTATGTCACTCAGAGTGGCTCAAACGCCTGGATTCAAGTGATGCTCCACTGCCTCAGTGTGGTGGTATTGTGTTCCTCAAAATATTGTGCACCCTAATAAACTTATCTGGGGTCAGAGAACAGAACAGCCACTAGATATAGAAGCCAGAAAATGGTGGCACACACACCTTTAATCCTATCACTTGGGAGGCAGAAATCCGTCTGGATCTCTGTGAGTTTAAAGCCACACTGAAAACAGCCAGGCGTGGTCATTCATGCCTTTAATCCCAGGAAGTGATGGCAGAAAGGTATATAAGGCATGAGGACCAGGAACTAGAGCTGGTTAAGCTTTTAGGCTTTTAGCAGCAGTTCAGCTGAGACTCATTCTGGATGAGGACTCAGAGGCTTCCAGTCTGAGGGAACAGGATCAGCTGAGGAATCAACAAGGTGAGGTTGCTGTGGCTTGTTCTGCTTCTCTGATTTTCCAGCATTCACTCCAATACCTGGGCTCAGGTTTGATTTTATTAATAAGACCATTTAAGATTCCTGCTAAGGCCGGGCGGCGGTGGCGGCGCATGCCTTTAATCCCAGCACTCGGGAGGCAGAGCCAGGCGGATCTCTGTGAGTTCAAGGCCAGCCTGGTCTCCAAAGCGAGTTCCAGGAAAGGCACAAAGCTACACAGAGAAACCCTGTCTCGAAAAACCAAAAAAAAAAAAAAAAAAAAAAAAAAAAAAAAAAGATTCCTGCTACACCTCAGCCTGAGTGCTGGGACTAAAGTCTCACACAGCTTCAGTTCTTCATTTATAAAATGACAGTTGAAACTGCACTTTACACAATCATCGTAGACACTGGGTGATACTTATGTTATAGCACCCTGCTTTGAAGTACATATTCAATGTGTAGCATTTAGAGAATATATAGAGAATGTGTGGTAGTTGATGAATGTCAGTTCCTTTCCCTTTGTAGTTGACATTCTGAAAATTGCCACAATTAAATAGAAATGGAACCAATACAATCTATATATCATCAAATTTAATGGTATAGAAGGGTAATAGGATGTGTCCTAGCTCTAAAGTATGAATCAGACTTATTCTATGAACTATTTTTTTCATTTAATAGATTCATCATTGGTCTGAACCAGCCTTTCTTGATCATGTGCCCATGTCACAAAAAAGTAATATTAAAACTGGGGTGTATGGGGACACTTGGCACAAATTATGGGCATCACAGAGCATAAAAAGTTTCTGAAGCTAGACTGGACCGTGGCCCGTTCACCCTTGATGCAGATGTAGCCTGGAGAGGCAGGAGCGGACATGGGTCTGAGGGCCACTCAGCCAAGGGAGCGCCAGGCCTCGCTCTCTGCTCCTACTACCTCACAGCCACTTGCCCATCTCAAAGCACATGTCCACCAGCGTCACTGATGCATTTTCTATAACAGTTTACTTCTTATGAAAATTAGCTGCAGGGCACAGAAATAAGGTACACTTGGGAAAACTAAAAATAGCACATAGCTAAAAGTTGTGACTAAATGAAATCCGTCATCTTTTCATTATCTATTCAACCTTCACAGTTTTTAAAGAAATTAGCAAAGCTCTAGCTTCTGTGTTTACTACCACACAGTTAAAAGAAAAAAAGCTATAGGAAATGTAAATTCTAGAATCATTAAAATTTAAATGACCTCACTGTTTCCATGGAAATAAAGACTTCATGAATAAAGGATTACTACTGTAACCCATAGAGACATCTGTTACCCTAAAAACCACACATTGTTTTATGCCACTAGGAAATAGATTTCATTTGTTTTTCTTGTTTTTCCCATTATCTTTTGATTATTTCTGGTTTGCGGTGTTAGGAGTTGAACCCAGGATTTTTGCACATGCTAAGGCAAGTGCTCCATCACTTGGCAGTGTCCTGCAACTCCTGTTTAAATCCTTCTTGGAGATTTAAACACACATAACACACACAGACCACACTTGGATACACACCTTTTTTTTTGTCTTTCAAGACAGGGTTTTGCCAGGTGGTGGGCTACAGAGTGAGATCCAGGAAAGGCAAAAAGCTACACAGAGAAACGCTGTCTAAAACAACAACAACAACAACAACAAAGACAGGGTTTCTCTGTGTAACAGCCCTGGCTATCCTGGAACTCACTTTGTAGACCAGGCTGGCCTCGAACTCAGAGATCCACCTGCCTCTGCCTCCCCAGTGCTGGGATTAAAGGCGTGCGCCACCACCGCCTGGTGTTTTACTTTTCTTTTTTTAAAAAGATTTTTTGTTGTTTTTTGTTTTTACTTTTGTTTTTCCAATAGGGTCTCACTGTATAGTCTTGGCTAGCCTGGAACTTGCTATGTAGATCAGGCTGGCGTTGAACTCACAGAGATCCACCTGCCTGTACCGAGTGCTAGGATTTAAAGGCATGTGCCATCACTCCTAGCTTGAGAATATTTTAAATTAAAAATATTTCATTTTATGTGTATGAGTGCTCTGCCTGCATAGGCCTATGCACCACTTGAGTGTCTGATGTCTACAGAGACCAGAAGAGGGCATGAGATCCCATGGAATGGAAATTACAGTTGTGAGCCATTATGATCATGCTGGAGATAGAACCTGGGTCCTCTGGAAGAGCAACCAGTGCTCTTAACCACTGAACCATCTCTCCAGCCTCCTATTCTGAAAAGATTTTATTTTTTAATTTAAAGATTAAAAAATGTTTACTTAAAAATATTTTAGATTATTTATAAGTATGTGTTTTGCCTGCACGTATACCTGTGTTAGATGTGACCTCAGATGCTGGAGGTCCGAAGGCATCAGATAACCTGGAATTGAAGTTGTGGGTAGTTGTGAGCTGCCATGTGGGTGCTGGAACCTGAACTCACATCTATAAGAGCAGTACACACTCTTGACCTCTTAATCTCTCCAGCCCTTAGTTTTGTTTTTTAAAACTTGTTTACAAAGTAATAAGGATAGGTGTTCCCTATATATTTCATTTGGTTGGTCACCCTCTCCTCTTCTTGTCTTCCTGCCCACCTCCCCACCAGTACCCCTTGGTCCCCAGGATCCCCGCTTCAACTGTGTTCTAGTATGTCCCCTACACCTCCTAGAAGTTTCCTTTTTTCTCAGTCTCAGAGACCCTTTTCTAGTTTTTTGGACTTTATCCATATTTACTTCCACCTGGATACTCATATGGACACAGACACAGACACACACAGATACAAACAGACACACACACACACACATATATAGTTTTTTCAAGACAGGGTTTCTCTGTGTAGCCTTGGCTGTCCTGCAACTCGCTCTGTAGACCAGGCTGGCCTCGAACTCACAGAGATCCACCTGCCATCTCCCAAGTGCTGGGATTAAAGGCGTGCGCCGCCGCCGCCACCACCACCTGGCAAATTTTAAAATGGTATTTATAAACGGGGGCCAGGGAGATGGCTCAGTGGTTAAGAGCACATGCTGCTCTCACAGAGACCAGGTGTTTTGTCCTCAGCCCATCCGTGGGGCCCACAGACACCTGTAACTGCAGTTCCAGGGTACCTGACAGTCTCTTCCGACCTCTGCCAGTGGTGCATGTGGTGTGCATACATACTCAGGCACACGTGCGCACATACATAAAATAAATATTTAAAAACCTATTTATGAAGACTGTTTTAAATGACCTGTGTCCAAAGTATGTCCATTTGAGGAATAACTTTGTGACCATCCAAGCTCATACCCACCCCATCTGTGCACGATGTAGAAATAAAAAGCAGGAGGACAGCAGTGTCATCCGTAACGCAGACTCCAGCAACAACATTCAAGCCCATCCGTCAGTAACTGGTTTTAAGCGTTTTCATGTCGTACATGCACAACATGCTTTACCACACTCACTTGGACTCTTCTCCCCTCCCTCCCCCTCTTCTCCCCTCATTTTTTTCTTTTAGGGTTTTTTTTTTTTTTTTTTTAGTTTTTAGTTTTTTGAGGCAGTTTAAATACTGTGTGTGTATACATGCTGCACCAAAGTACACATACTGAGGTCAGAGGGCACTCTTTGGGAATCAGTTCTCTTTCCAGCGTGTGTGTTCTCGGGATGGAACCCAGGTCTTCAGGCTGGGAAGTAAGTGCCTTTCCTGGCTGAGCCGCTGACCAACTCCTTTCTGGTGTGTGTGAGTACCCAGATCTACTCTCTTAGCAAGTCAACAGTCTACACTATTACTACAGACAAACTTCACGTTGTTCATCTCATCCCTGTATTTATCATCCTATACAACCAAAATTTTGTACTCTTTGACCAACATTTCTCCTTTCCTCCAGCTCCAACCACTCCTATCCACTGGTCTATGCTGTTTCTCTGTAAGGAAGGGGTTTCGTATTCCTAGGGAACACTCAAAAATGAAACTTAACATCTGAGGTTTTCAATAAAAATAAGAAATCAGAAGTCAACCCAAATGAATTTGTCTTATCACCTTACCCACTGAGCCAACTCTGTATCACCAGGATCTGGTTTAAGACTAGTCTCGCCAGGTGTTGGGGCACACGCCTTTAATCCCAGGAGGCAGAGGCAGGCAGATCTGTGTGAGTTTGAGGCCAACTTGGTCCACAGACTGGGTTCCAGGACAGCCAGGGCTACATAGAGAAACCCTGTATCGAAAAACCAAAAAAAAGAAAGAAAATATTATTATACCAAATGTAGAACCAAAAAATTACTTGTATCTTTTCATACATGCTATTCTATTACAATTTTGGTAACATTTATGTATTACTCGTGTGTGGGGGCACGTTAAGTGGTGGTACTCTTCTTCCTGTGGGTCCAGGAAATCTCTATCGGTGATCGGTGTGATCAGGTTTAATGGCAAGTGGCTTTACCTACTGAGCCATACTGCTGGCCCTTAAAGATTTGTTTTGTAAATTATTATTGTGTAGGCATGCATGTGTGGAGATCACAGGATAACTCTGTGGAGTTGGCTCGCTTCTTCCACCTTACATCTGTTTTGGGGGATTGAACTCAGGGCATCACACTTGAACCTTTACCCACCAAGCCATTTCACTGATATACACACTAGCATATATATATATATGTGTGTGTGTGTGTGCGTGTGTGTATGTGTGTGTGTATGTGTATGTATATGTATATATATACACACATACATATATGCACACACATGTAGCATATATGTATATGTTAGTGGTAGTTAATCCTTAAAAACCATCAGGCTTCAAACTGTCATAAATCTCTAGTTAAAATTCTCAGGTACTAAAGCATCCACCATCTTAAGATGAACAAAACTTCTATTATCTCTAGGAGAAGCGTATTTTCAAAAACGAACACATAAGAAAAAAACCAGAATTCTTTAATGAAAAAATTACATTATAACAAGAACACTGTACATTAAGTTCTAATATCTACATAAAGTTTAAAATCTCTTTACAAACCTGGTATAAAGTAAACATGGTCTCATACCCACATGATTAAGTATACAGTCTGACAGGACCTGAAGAAGTTGAGGCACATGCTGGTGGGCCTCAGAATTAAAACCTTCAATGCAGGAGCAGACCCCAAAGCTTATGTTTCCTCTCACTTCTGTGTGGTTAGGAAACATTCACTTTGCATAAGATGTTAAAGCTTTTTAAGTACACGAGCTGCTTATGTAGAAAATGACTACTGAGGGAAGTCTGTTGTGGCTGTTAATTTATAATTTACTGCTGTATATACAACGTTTACTTGCAGGGTTGGAACATGGAAACTACAAAGAAATGAGCCAACCTATGATTATGAATTTCTAACCACTTATTTTAAATGTCCAGCCTACTACTGCAGATACTACATCCTGTAATACATGAACTAAAGAATGTTTGTCAAATTTTGCTGAGGAGTTGTTAAGAGAAAGCCAAATACAAATACTGAATTTTTATACACTTGTTTTTAAGATCTAGTACATTTAGAAAGACTTAAACACTTCAATATGTAAACATAGTTTTAAAAACTGATTGATGCTAAGCACCTTTAGCCAGCACTGACATGTGTGACAACATATGCATTTAGAAGACAAATGATTTTTAAATTCATTTTAGACACCATTTTTAATAATTACTCATTTAAATACACAAAAAGATTAATAGCTTCAGTTTCTACCTAGAAACAAGAACATACAATTAGGTAATTTAAGAGTTCAGTTTTCTGTTTTGTTTTTGTTTGTGGGAAGAATATATGTAACTTACTGTCCTCATGATAAAAATATTAACAGAAGACCCAGTCACACAGAATGAAGTAACAGAACTATTTTTTTGTTTTTGTTTTTTTCGAGACAGCATTTCTCCGTGTAGTTTTGGTGCCTGTCCTGGAACTCACTCTGTAGACCAGGCTGGCCTCAAACTCACAGAGATTTGCCTGGCCCTGCCTCCTGAGTGCTGGGATTAAAGGCGTGCGCCACCACCGCCCGGGGGGACAGAACTATTTATTTCCTTTCTTTTTCCAAGACAGGGTCTCACTTTGTAGCTCCACCTGTCCTGGAACTTGCTATGTAGACCAGGCTGGCCTCAAACTCACAGAGATCCACTGGGATTAGAGGTGTGCACCATTAACAGAATGAAGTGACAGAAGTGTGTGTGTGTGTGTGTGTGTGTGTGTGTGTGTGTGTGTGTGTGTTTGTTATTGTTGCTTTCAAGACAGGGTTTCTCTGTGTAGCCCTGGCTGTCACTGGAACTCACTATGTAGAGCAGGCTGGCCTTGAACAGACAGAGATTCACCCGCCTCTGTCTCCAAATGCTGGATTTAAAGACTTGAGCCACCACTGCCCGGCTCAGAAATATATTGTAACTGTTTGCTCCTGATGAAACATTAAGCACTGAATCCTCTGTTATTACTCATCCTCACAGGAAACTGGCTAGTTTCTTTCTTAACAAGCATTTCTCCTTAGCAACTCAACATCAAAAAGGAATGTCTCCCAAAGAATATTGTTCAATGAATGAAATATTTAATAATAAACCTTAATCATTTTTGGAAGGTGAAAACTTATTAGTTCTTGAAAAATAGTTTCTATAACAAGGATCACAAAAGAGCATTACCTATAATACAGTTCTAAATACATACTAATTTGATCTCATTCCTCTTAAGTGTACACAGATTAGGGGAACTCAGGTTTTGAAGTGACTATGAGTTGTGGTGAACTTAGTGTAACATATTCAGATTCAGCAGCCTGCCTCCATAAAAACTGGCACTATATACCTTGTTCTTAAGAAAAGAAAAAGCAGTTCTTACTAACCACTATATATATATATATATATATAATTAGATATGAAATTTGCATTAAATAAGATAAAGAATAAACTTTACGTTGACTAGGATATAGATGTAAAGATAATGAATTGTAGAGTTTCACCTACTTCTAAAGTAACAGTGTTTTATACTTAGATACAGGTCATGTAGCTAAAACAAAGTGGATAAGAATGGGAGATCAGACTTAGAAAAGTCAAAAGTGATGGATATTCATATATCAAATTTCATATTATATTGTTCATGCTTTGAATATTAAACTTTATATCCACTTGAAATTCTTATTTTTTAAAAAATTAAAATTCAAATGCACTCTTAAATGAGTCTCCAGAAAAAAACTTTTCTAGGTGATTCCTTCTGTCTTTCTTAGTAAGGACTTGCTGTGTAGTCCAGGCTAGACTGGAATTTACAATCCTATTACCTCCATCTCCTAAGTGCTGGGATTACAGGTGTGCACCACTACATTTAGCTAGGTTAATTTCATAACAATTACATTTGAAATTTCTAGCTACTCAATATTTCATTTAAAAAATCTTATAATAAACATATTGATTATTGGCTATTTAGTACTAGGTATAAATATACTTATTTAATGAGCTAAATATCAGATCAGACATCTTCAAGTTTCAAATATGAACTAAATATATAAATTGTAATACTATCAATTCAGTAAGAACTCTAGTATAGAAAAATGTAAATATTATTTAAATTATTTTCTAGCCAAAAATTGAATCTTTAAAAAAAAAGCCAGGGTTGGGGATTTAGCTCAGTGGTAGAGCGCTTGCCTAGCAAGCACAAGGCCCTGGGTTCGATCCTCAGCTCCAAAAAAATAAAAATAAAAATAAAAAATAAACAAACAAACAAACAAACAAAAAAAGCCAAAAATTTTGCAAGCAGTAGGGATTATAACATTTCCCCCCATTCTCTGAATTATTCATCTTTCTATTCCTAAGTAGGGATTTACCTCTAATCTCATATAAAATACATTTATTTGTGTTATTTATCTGATTAATTCAATTTAAACTTTTCAATACTTACCAAGTCATTGAAATTTCTGACAGATGACCATTAGTACCATTCATTTATAGTTAACGGTAGAAAGCCTGGGGGATAAACTGCAAATGCAGAGTCTAGGGATGTGACTGGCAGATCTGTGCTGCTATGCAAATCTGTAGGGATGTGATTGGTGGCTCTGTGATAATATGCAAATCTATAGGGATGTGACTGGCAGATCTGTGCTGCTATGCAAATCTATAGGATGTGATTGGTGGCTCTGTGATACTATTCAAATCTATAGGGATATGATCGGCAGCTCAGTGTTACCATATAAATCTATTGCTCTATCTTTCCAAATAAGACAGATGACAAATGCTCTCTCACCTGTTGGCTAATTCAAACTCTCCTCACAACTCTAAATTGTCTGACACACCTCCACATGCACTCTCACTGCTTTTATTGTTGGACTTGGTTGTCTTGTAAGAAGCAATACTCGGTATTTCCGGGGATGAGATAACCATTTGTGTTCACACTAAATTACTGTGATCTTTTCAAACACATGTCTTACTGGATAATAAAAAAATAAAGGAATACAAAATGAAGTAAAATATTTCTTAAGGGGAATATAAATATGGGATTGACAACAAATATTCAAGTTTTAAGTCAAAGCTGCATCATTCAGTTCTGGTCCAGTGACTGACATGCCATGCCCTGGCAATCTTCCCCTTCTAAGACATCAGAAGGTGCCAGAGCTGTCAATTCTGAAAAGCTTTAAACATTTTATGTAGCCGATAATTTTTTACAGTCCAGAAAAGTTTTTGCTCCCATAGACAGCGTTGGCTCTTTGGGTTCTTGTTTAACTTGGTTCACAGACAGAGTATCTTCTAGACTTTCTTCAACTTTAAAACCAAACAAACAAACCCAAAAGGGTTAGTATATTTTACAACACTGTGGTCTGTAAAGTTATATAAACTTAAAGCCAGGCATGATTGTGTGTACCTGTAATCCCCACACTAGATCATGGAAAGCAGAGGATCAGGAGTTCAAGGTCATCCTTAGTAACAGAGGCAATTTGAAGCCAGCCTGGTTTACATGAGACTTTATCTTTAAAAAATAATAACAGTCTGAATTTAGAATAAACTCAAATATACCACAGTTTAGAAAAGGGTCATGGTGAAATTGAGAAAAATATCTGGCATATTTGAAAACACAGTGGCACATTTTAAAATGATGGTTCTGTCTCAGCTGTGTGAACTATGTGTTTGCTGATCTAAAACACTTCAGAACACCTAGGCACACTCCACTGTGCTCATAACCACGTGGGTGGAAAGCCAGCACACCAGCAGTAACACTGTCAACTGGCCAATGCAATGCCTAGCATCTTCATCTTCTTGTTTGTCTTGTTTTTGAGACAGGTTCTCATATGCCGGCCTTGAGCTAACCCACTTATCACTATGACGACTGGGGTCAGCAGCCAAAGGAAGACATCAGGTCTTCAAATAGACTCAGTGCCCAGAGATCAAGTGCTGGGATTAAAGGCTTGTACCATCACCCTGGCCTCAAATCTTCACCACACTTTATCAGGAACCTCTGCTATTCAGCCGTTCTTAGTAAGCAGAGGTTAGAGGGACTGGGGCTTGCTTGGCGGTATGCTGAACATACCAATATTGTTACAGGTATACTGGACTTTATACTGAAGCTCAGTCAGCGACATGGGGACCCACAGAAGATGGATTTGAATGACCCCGAGCACTCACATCCTGTTGGAATACTTTGTTGGATGGTTAGAGGTTGAAGTCTGCTATGGCCTGGCAGCTTATCTCAATAGCTCAGCCACATGGAGCTCCCTCCCTCCAGCAAAGCTTTCTGCTCTCCACCTGCCCTTATCTGGAGCCTGATTCATCTTTAGCTTGACCCTGCTAAGAAGGCTTGTGCTAGGGGCTCTGTTATAGGACACTACTGCCACAAGCTAAGCCCTGTGATAGGAGCATGACAGTTAATGTAGATTAGGTTTGTCCCCAGGCTCCCCAATGCTATATGTTCCTCGTACTCTGGAATAAAGTTGAGCTGGTTCGGGAGTCTGTCTCCCGGAGGTCTCCCTCCATCTGTGCTCATGTGCTCTCTAAAGCTTTCTGTCCCCTCTTGACCTGGTAGCCAACAGGCCGAGAGTGAAAATGAACCCCGAAACATCCTGGTGAAGTAACCCCTCAGATTATGACCTCACCGGATAAATCATACAGATTTGGATTCTCTGAAAGCAATTTGGATTTATGCTCCGGGAAATACTATGTGATAACACAGAGGGAGAAAGGAAGCTTTAGAAGGTAAGACATACAATACCTGGGCTTAGTTCCCTCCTCTATCATTTAATAATGTGAGTACTAGACAATTACTTAACCTCCCTGAGCCTTGGTTTCTCTATCTGTAGAATGGGAATATAGCTAATTTTCTCATGGCATTATGACAATATTATATATACATTCATTTTTCTCCTTATCTATAATGTTACTCTGTAGCTACAAAAGGTCTCTGTAAATTTCCTATGTGTGTGTTTCCCCATAAATTTAAAAGGCTGTAACTCTAGAAGGAGCTATTCACAGTTTTATTTACCAAAATAATGATGATTAAGATAGAGGTAAATACATGTTCTAAGAATAATTTCTGTGAAGATTTTTATACTTCAAAGCAAAATGCCCATTTATCTCTTCCCATAGAAGTGTGTCAGCCAAACAAGCTGTGTGGAAGGAATGTGGTAAGGTCAGCTGGGAGCTAACCCACTTATCACTATGACGACTGGGGTCAGCAGCCAAAGGAAGACATCAGGTCTTCAAATAGACTCAGTGCCCAGATCTTACTGTAGCTTGCACAGAACTCAATGCTTCAGTGTATAACCCAACCTCTTATATTCTATCTACTCTTTATCTACTACTTACTTCCATCCTTTCTGTGTGCATTCATCAACTTTTTTTTTCATAATCTTTGCACTAAAGTAGTTTTCCTTACATGATTTGCTTCTAGCACATTTTATGCATTCTAAAATAACTTTCCTGGTTTTACATCACCATAGATTTTCCATGGAAAAGCAGGTAATTAAGAAACAGTTATGGGGCTAGGGAGATGACCCAGAGGTTAAGAGCACTTGTTCTTGCAGAGGACCTGGGTTCAGTTCCCAGCACCCACACGGTGATTTACGACCATCTGTATCTCCAGTTCCAGGAGATCCAATGCCCTCTTCTGCCTTCCCAGAAACCAGGAATACATGTGGTGCACGCACACACACACACACACACACACACACACACACACACACAGGCAAAATACTCATGTGCATAATAAAATAAATAAATCTGGCTGGGCATGGTGGTGCATGTGAGTTCAAGGCCAGCCTGGTCTACACAGTGAGTTCTAGGACAGCCAGAGCTACAAAGTGAGACCCTATCTCAAAAAATAAAATAAAATAAAAAAATAAAAAAATTACTGAAAATGAGTAATTTCCCCTACCTATGCTCTTTCCTTCTTTTCCTGTCTGCACTGGGACTAAACCCAGTTCTTAGGACCTGCTAGGCAGTAAAGTACTCTACCATCCCAGCCCTCTTTTTATTTTGAGATAGGGTCTTGCTAAATTTCTCAGGTTGGTGTAGGACTTGTTTTGTAGCTCAGACTGTCCTTGAACTTACGATCTCTCTGCCTAAGCCATCTAAGTGCTGGGATAGACAATAAATAATTTCATTGTGATTAAATAATAACAATTAAACATAATAAGAAAAAATATTAGGTTAATGAAATCTCTTTTCCTCTCATAATTTTGTTTGAACTTTACAATATATAAACTCACTGGGTAGAAATGACAGCTTTTTCTGTTGTTTGATGTAGTGATACCAGGCTATAAAAAGTTAAAAATAATCGTAAATTGATAGTCACTTACTAAGAGCTGGGTGGCTGTCTATGATTCGTATTGGAACAGTTTGCACATCTCCCAAGAGAATCCCATTTACACTTCCTTCCAGATTCCCTGTATCCTCAACATCTTCAGCTTCCACCAGCTGATCCATTCCGAGATTCTGAACTGATCCCGGGAGATCCCCCATGGTAGAGGCAGCGCTATTGTTTTGCGTTAGGCATGTATCTGTTCGAAGGCTCTGACTTTGACCAAGCAGCAGAGAATGATTATTCACTACAGCATTTCCTACTGTATCCAGAAGTCCTGAAGGACTGGAGGAGGGATGGCTGCTAATTCCTGACACCAGAGCTTGTGATTCATCAGGAGAGGAAAGTCTTGGCTGTAACTTCAAACCCTTCCAAAGAGAAAAGAGTTCTATCACAATGTTTGCATTTACTATGCATGACATTCTCACTGGATAGTCTTTTGACTAAATAAATACATACATAAATACATAAATAAAAATTGGAACACAAAGTAATAGGAATGTAGTCACTAACAAATATTCCATGACGATGGAAACAAGGACCAGGGAAAGCAGTACCACAGCCCTTACTGTGGTCACGTCTCCTCAAACTTTTCAAACACAGAACCTGAACTATCATCTTACATCAAGACACAAAGGATTAGAGGACTAACCATAAAGAAATATGTGGCCATTACTGTAACTTCGCAGCAATTCTCTGAAATCCTTACAAGAGGAATCACGGACGAAGAAGATCCCAGACTTAGCTGTTGAGTGGGTGCCTACCTGTACGTGTGAGAAGATTCTGGGCTGCAATGAAGAAAGTGGGGAGGGCAGGTGACACGGCTCTGCAGACAGAGAAGTCTGTGTCCGACGCGCACCCACGCTGCCGGCAACCGGTTCTCCTAGGGAATGTCCTAATGGAACAGGAGACAGACACAATCGTTACCATCAGATTCAGAAGAGAAGACAAAGTCCGAGGTTTGCGAAGGACTCAGAGTCGTCAGGAAGCGAGGCAAGGCGGCGAGTGCCCACAGTCCTCACCTCTGGTGTGGACACAGGTAGGAGCACAAGGACATTCTTGGCTACAGAAGTGAGTCTGAGGGCAGCCTGGGCTACTTGGTGCCCTGTTTGAAAACAAACAAAATCATCACAAATCAATAAGTCAACACATAGCCAGGCATGGCAACAACACACAGGAGCCAGAGGCCTGTGGATCTCTGTGTGAGGCCAGCCTGGTCTACAGTGTGAGTTCCAGGACAGCCAGGCCTACACAGCGGGACTCTACCTCAAAATTAATGAATTAATAACCCCAAACTAGCCTGGCATGGTGCCTCATGCCTGTAATTCCTAGCACTTTTGAGGCTATCAAAGGGGGACTACCATGAGTTTGAGGCCAGCCTAAAATATTCTAGACCAGCCTGGGAACAGAGAGAGACCCTGTTTCAAAACAACACCAAAGAAGCAAAAACCACAATGCACATAGAAACACAGACACACAGACACAAACCAAGCCCAGGGTATCTAGTTCTCTGTTTCTAGAACCTGTCAGATCATCAGAACTTCCAATGGGAACTCCAAAAATATGGATTTCTAGATTCAACCTTCATTCAGCTTCTCCTTCCTTCCTCCATTCCTTTCTATCCTGTTTTGTTGTTGTTGTTGTTTTGTTTTGTTTTTGCTTTTTTTTTTTGTTTTTTGTTGTTTTTTTTTTTTACATGAACTAGAATTATTTGGGAAGAGGGTACCTCAATTGAAAAAAATGCCTCCATGAGACTGGCCTGTAGGAACATCTGTGAAACACTTTCTAGATTAATGATTGATGTGAAAAGGCCCAGCCCACTGCGGGCAGTACCATCACTGGGCAGGTGGTCCCATATAAAAAGCCAAGGTGAGGAGCTGGAGAGATGGCTCAGCGGTTTAGAGCACTGGCTGCTCTTCCAGAGGACCCGGGTTCAATTCCCAGCACCCACATGGCAGCTTATAACTGTCTGTAACTCCAGTTCCAGGGGATCCAACACCCTCATACCAATGCACATAAAATAAAAGTTAAAAAAAAAAAGCCAAGGTGAATGAACAAGCCATAAAGAGCAAATCATAATCAGAGCTTCTCCATGGCCTGTGCGTCTGTTCCTGTCCTGATTTCCCTCTGTGACAGATCATGACCTAAGAGTTGGGAGCTGTAAGATAAAATAGACTCCGTCCTCTGAGTCGCTTTTACTTATGGTGTTTACCACAGCAACAGAAGGCAAAAGAGGACACCCTTTCTTCGTCCGTCCATCCATCCTTCCTCCCTCCCTTCCTTCTTCCCTCTCTCCCTCCCTCACTTCATTCCTCCCTCCCTCTTTCTGTGATGGGGACTAACCAGGCCTGTGCATGTCAGACTAACACTCCACACTGTGTTACAATCCAGTCCTTAATTTCCACGTATTTCATTCAGTTTCTCAGTCAGGCTTGGCAGCAAGTGTCTTATTGGCTGGGCCATCTCATCCACCCAAATTTTTACCCGAGTACATCTAGAGTGAGGTCTAGAGATATTGTCATTAATAAGCTATTCAATGTGTCTAAGTTCAGAGCGTAGGCCATCAACTGATTCCACACTACCGTCATCATTTTTACGGACACAGCAGAGCAGCTGTGTTTTTGTTTTGTTGAACTATTTGTAAAAATTATTTCTTTTATGTTTTGAAATTACAGTATAAATACATCATTTCCTCTTTCCCTTTCCTCCTTCCAACCCCATATATTCCTCCTTGCTCCCTTTCAAATTCATGGCCTCTTTTTTCATTAACTGTTGTTAGGAATATGTAAATACATATATGTACATAACAAAAAATAATCCAGTTTTAATTCCAAACATTTTCTATACTAAATCTATATTAGCCTTCTTAAGTTTCTGTTTTTTTAAGTTTCTTTAAAAAAAAAAGCTACATGCTTTTTTTCTTTCTTTCTTTCTTCTTTTCTTTCTCTCTCTCTCTCTCTCTCTCTCTCTCTCTCTCTCTCTCTTTCTTTCTTTCTTTCTTTCTTTCTTTCTTTCTTTCTTTCTTTCTTTCTTTCTTTCTTTCTTTCTTTCTTTCTTTCTTTCTTTCTTTACTGTTCTTATTCTTTAATGTGAATTGGTACTTTGCCTGCATGCATGTCTGTATGAGGGTATAGGATCCCCTGGACTGGAGTTACAGACAATTGTGAGCTGCCATGTGGGTATTGGGAAATGAACCTGAGTTGTCTGGAAGAGTGGCCAGTGTTCTTAACCACTGAGTCATCTCTCCAGCCAGCCTACCCACCTCCCTCTTTTTAAAGTTTTTTAAACATGACTTTTTTTTTTTTTTTTTTTTTTTTTTTTTTTGCTTTGGTGTTGACACATGCCATTCCATTGATTAGAAAATTCTAATTCATTGGGGTGGTGGTAGCACATATCTTTAATCCCAGCACTTGGGAGGCAGAGGTAGGCAGATCTCTGTGAGTTCAAGGCCAGCCTGGTCTACAAAGCGAGTTCCAAGACAGCCAGGACATTATACTGAGAAATCTTGTTTGGAAAAAAAGAAAAGAAAGACAAAAAGAAAATTATAATTCATTCTTTAGTTCTCAGGCTTAAAAGTGACCTTTCCTTTTTTCTCTCTCCTCTAGACAGGGTCTTCCTATGTAGCTCCGGCTGTCCTAGAACTCACTTTGTAGATCAGGCTGGTCTCAAACTCACAGAGATCTGCCTAACTCTGCCTCCCAAGTGCTGGAATTAAAGGTGTGCGCCACTACACACAGCTCTAAAAATGACATTTTCAAGAGTGACACCCTCCCGCCCCTCCCCCCAGTGTACGTCTCTAGCACAGTTCTCACATGGCACTTTTCACAATACTAATTAATTAGAAAACATTTGTTTAGTGTTTTTTCTTTGCTAACCTTTAGTCCATGAAGGAGGAACCTGCTTGCACTTAGCACAGCAACTTAATAAAGTAAAACTGCACAGGTGATGCCAACAAGCATCAGTGGACAGACCAATGTAAGAACTAGCACAGCCATGAGGTGACCTTTGCAGGTTAACAATGAGCATCAGTGGACAGACCCATGTAAGAACTAGCACAGCCGTGAGGTGACCTGTGCAGTTTAACAACGAGCATCAGTGGGCAGACC
>CABHPP010118734.1:45159-63097 GCA_902168425.1 Peromyscus attwateri
TCAGTGGGCAGACCCATGTAAGAACTAGCACAGCCGTGAGGTGACCTTTGCAGGTTAACAAGTGGCAGAAAATACTCTGCATACAGATATCCATTAATTGATTCTAGAGTGATTATGGTGTTAGCAGTTTAGCAGACATTATCCTCTAGAAACTTAGTTTGATTAACTATACCCTTGCCCCTGAAGAGCCTAACACCTAAAGCTACAAATGTGTAAACAGCAGCCTACCACAGTAGGTACAGAGGTAAATGTAACATAACGAGGAGCTCCCTTAATGTAAGAGACAAGGTTAGAAAACCTTCAAGGGGCGGGAGAGATGGCTCAGAGGTTGAGAACACTGACTACTCTTCCAGAGGTCCTGAGTTCAATTCCCAGCAACCACATGGTGGCTCACAACCATCTATAGTGAGATCTGATGCCCTCTTCTGGCCTGCAGGCAAACATGTGGGCAGAACATTGTATATGTAATAAATAAATAAATCTTTAAAAAAATAAAAAAAAAATAAAATAAAATGCCAGTCAGAACTGGAGGGGTAGCTCAGCGGGAGAGCATATGCTTAGCATGTGCTAGGTCCGGATTTTAAAAAAAAAAAAAAAAAAAAAAAAGAAAACCCTCAAGACCAGAGACTGTTCTGTGTGAGAAGAGAATTTTCTACACTGAAAAAAGAGAAGACATTTCCAGGAGACAGAACACATGTAAAAGAGTAAACAAAAACAAACAAACCAATAAAAGAAGCTTCAAATGTTTCGAATATATGAGACAGGTGAGCAGTGGTGGCGCACACTTTTGATTCCAGCACTTGGGAGGCAAGAGGCAGATGGATCTCTGTGAGTTCAAGGCCAGCCTCATCCACAGAGCAAATTCCAGGACAGCTGAAGCTACACAGAGAAACCCTGCCTGAGAAAAGCAAACAATCCCAAATAGACAACAGTTTGCAGATCAAGGTGCATTGGCCATTCTTCTGGTTGACTATGCTAATATGGCCTCAAATTTCAGTTACAGTCAGATATGGTGGCACACGTTTAGAATCCTAGCATTTAAGGGGCTGAGGCAGGAGGATCACAAGTTCTAGGCCATCTAGATACTATCACTAAGCAACAAACCATTTTTCTTGGTCATAAAGAAGCATAAAGTTCTAGAAATACTTTGGTAAATTCCAACATAGCTACTCTTTCCCTCTTTAGAGTCAGGTCTCCTCATCTATAAAATTTGATTACATGATGAGCCAGGGACAGGGCACAGTGAGTAAAGTACTTGATGTGCACACATGAGGACTTGAGTTCAGATCCCCAGCACCCACGTAAATGCCAGGCACAGCCATGAGTGTCTGTAAACCCAGCTCTAGGGGAGCAGAGAAGGGACAGCCCAGGGGCTTGCTGCCCAGCTCAGTGATAAAGCCAGGCCCCAAATAAATAAATAAAAGATATGGTAGTAATGGTGGACTCCTGACATTGACCTCTGGCCTTCACACATGCATATACACCTGTACACATGAGCACACATACAAAAAATTCCTTAAAACTGATTTTATGAGATAGCTTAAGTTCTTTCCAGATATAACAACAATTGATTTTTATGTTATAAAAATATCCAAAAATAACCTACCTTCTGCAAACGTAACTGTTACAGTCTCTCTGAGAATATTCCCACTGTCTGTGGTCCACTGAAGCTGAAATTAGAATATTTGTTTCAGTAAAAACAAAGTAGTTACATCGAAAATAATCTTAAGACATTAATACAACTATCATATCTTCTTTCACAAATTTACACTTACATACTTATTTTGGTCACTAGAGTGACCAGTCAGGCAGCTCCACTCCCGTCTCCACCTCCCTAGCACTGGGACTGTAAGTTCACACCCACCATACTGAGCATTTTTATGTGGGTTCTAGGGGATCACACTTAGATCATCGTGCTTATGAGGCAAACACTTTATAGAGTGAGCTCTCCCCACTTCCTATTTTATTTTCATTACACTTGTGCTTTGTTCTGTGATCACCCTCTACATTCTTGTTTACATTCTTTTTTTTTTTTTTTTTGGTTTTTTTTTTTTTTAAATTTATTTATTATGTATACAGTGTTCTGCCTGCGTGTGTGCCCGCAGGCCAGAGGAGGGCACCAGATCTCATTACAGATGGTTGTGAGCCACCATGTGGGTGCTGGGAATTGAACTCAGGACCTCTGGAAGAGCAATCAGTGCTCTTAACCTCTGAGCCATCTCTCCAGCCCTCTTGTTTACATTCTTAAAGCTCAGGTATGTCTGTGAATTCAGATGTCAACAATTTGGATAGGAAGTGTAGATGGCAAATCTATTTATTTATTTCTTGAATTATGTACTGTAATAATTAAGTCTGGATATAACACAAACAAACAAAAACTACCCCAGTAGGTCCAGCATTTGAAATATCCAAGTACTAGGGCTGGAGAGATGGCTCAGCAGTTAAGCACCAGCTGATCTTCCAGAAGACCCAGGTTTGATTCCCAGCACCCGTAATGGTGGCTCACAACCACCTTTAACCCCAGATTCAGGGAATCTGACACCCTCTTCTGGCCTCCATGGGCCCCAGGCATGCAAGCAGAACAAGAATATACATAAAAAAATAAGTACAACTCAAAAATGTTCAGATACTAAAACTTGGCAAGTGAAAAGTCAGGCAGGCAAAGGTTAGTGCTCCTCTGATTTTAACTCCTAAGTTACTAACTACCTCTATTGTAATCACTATTTCTGGATAACTATGGTCAAATTATCTTAGGAACGACTACCATTGACAGAGAAACTACAATAGACAAATAAAAGGCAAACACTGACATTCATAGATGGCATCCAGAGCTCCCATCAGCATTTGTGCATCTGAACCTGAACTACTTAACCTTAACCATCTATTTTTAAAAATGGAGCAAGGAATAGACTCGGTATGTGCCCAATAAATGTCTGTAAATTAAATAAGAAGTGGTTCTCATAAAGAAAGATACTGATTCTTCTCTCTGTTACACTCAGATTTGGAAATCTACTGTTTCTTTCCCTTGTGAGAGTAGTGAGGAATATTCAGTCATTATCTGCGAGCTTGTAGTATTCATATGTGACAAACTTACCGCGTGTATTTCCTTAGATCAGAGTAATTGAGATGGTGTAACAAGAGCCCTTTCTACTAGGCCAAGTATTACCTGAGCTAGAGACTTGCTAACGTATTAACAGGAGCTGAGAAGGATTAACGAATCAAAGAAGTGGGTGTGATCATACCGTTGCTGGAATCACCTCTGAGTTATATACCACATCTTCAGTCCTCAATGATTTCTGTACCTCATGGATATGATTTTTTATATCATTTACAGTTGGAAAAAATGATAAATTATGTCTTTCAGGTACCTCATCAGGTTTGAACAGTTCTCTTTCCACAAATTTCCTGTGGAGGATATAAAATAAAAATATAACTGTAATGAAACACTCACAGATTGAAAGAAAGGTTCTCTTTCAATATAAGCTTTTATAAAGTATGACTCATATTTTAAAAATAATAAAATATTAGCCACTTTGGGTTTCTTTCTATTCACTAAAACAGAATTAATGCAGGATAAAGAAAGGTGCTATTTTAATTGGTTCAAAGCACACATACTACAAAGCTTTGACATTTTGTTTTGTTTTTTGAGACAGAATTTTTCTGTGTAACAGCCCTGGCTGGAACTCACTCTGTAGACCAGGTTGGCCTCGAACTCACAGAGATCCGCCTGCCTCTGCCTCCCAAGTCATGGGATTAAAAGGCGTGCCACCATCGCCTGGCAAGCTTTGATGTTTTTATGAATTAAACTTGAACCACAATCCTCAGTTTGAACATTATAATGTTTTTAAATGCTTATCATGTCAGACACAATTTTGAACACACTACAGGTATTTCCTTTAACTATTACTGTGATCATGTGACCAGATATAATTATCAATCCCACTTTACAGATGAGGGAGCTGAAGACTCCCCAAGTTGAAGTTGTCCTGCGTTATATACCTACTTAATAAGTAAAACACACAGACCTATTTCCAATTTGTATATATAAACATCATGTTACACTGCTTCCAAAAGGCATCAATTAATATTACATGAAATTTGATGGTTCAAATACTGTGAGACAGTAAGATTTCGGAAGGCAAGGTATTGTAAGAAAGGTAGCATTACTACACAATGACATGAAAATAAATACATAAATCTCAGTTTCATACATGTGTGCTTTATGCACTATATTTATGGGATCAAACTGCAGTTGTATTGCTTTTCTGTTTTCATTGAACCTCTTTTTAAATTATTTTAAATAAGTAGATTGGCCACATTTTAGTCAACAGTGGGTGGCTTTACTAAATGTTGGCTTTGTTCTGTAAGCCCCTCACTGGAAACAAATGGTAAAGCTTCTAAACAGAAAGGTGACTAAAAAGTAATGCTTGTCTGCTGGCTGCAGCTGTGTGCACTTCTGATCCCAGCACTCGGGACATGGAGGCAAGTGGATCTCCATGAGTTCAAGGCCAGCCTGGTCTACATAGTGAGCTGCAATCTAGCCAGGGCTATACAGTGAGACCTAATTTCAAACAAACAAACAAACAAACAAACAAAAAGTAATTTCCTGTAAGCACTCATTTTGTTATCCAGATTTCACTACACAATAGCAGTGAAAGGAGCAGGGATTACAACATCACACACAGGCTGCAGAACTAGACCCCGCTGTCAACTCCGACTCTTTCAAGTCAATTACTTAGCAATTCTTAATTTCTATTTTCTCATGTGCAAAATGAGGATAAATGCATCATCTCTACTAAGCTGTTGAAAAATTACATATTTAAAGGTTTGGCAGAACACCTGATATACAGAGTAATTGCCTTATTACACTAATTATTATTGTAGTTAATCTGGATAGTTCCTCATCTAATGAAACACTTTTTTTCTTTTTCTTTTTTCAAGACAGAGTTTCTCTGTGTAGCCTTGGCTGTCCTGGAACTTGCTCTATAGACCAGGTTGGCCTGGAACTCACAGAGATCAACCTGCTTCTGCCTCCCAGGTGCTGGGATTAAAGGCATGTGCTACTACCTCCAGTCTAACGGAACTTTTATTTATAGCATTTTGAAGTAACTTTAATGGTACTCAAGATAATTTGTTTAATTAATATTATAGTGATATATAACATATACGTAATTTAATATAACATTACACATTGTTATAGTAAATAGTTTAGCTTATTATCTTTTTTTTTTTTTTTTTTTTTTTTTGTTTTTTTTTGGGAAGGGGTTTTTTTTTTTTGTTTTTCGCCTTTCCTGGAGCTCACTTGGTAGCCCAGGCTGGCCTCGAACTCACAGAGATCCACCTACCTCTGCCTCCCGAGTGCTGGGATTAAAGGCGTGCGCCACCAACGCCCGGCGCTTATTATCTTTTTTAAAATCAAATATTTTAATTAATTTTTTGAGAACTTCATACATGTACATATTCTATTTTGATCATATTCATTCCCCATATTACCTTATAATAAAATTTTATTTCACGTCAAATAATTTGAAATAATTATTTTAGCCTAGGTTTCTAATTTTCTGATTCTACAAGTTTTTTCTCTCTAAAATATGTATCATGTCATTCAATGCATTACAGGGATAGTAGCTCACATCTATAATCCCAGCACTTGGCTACCTGAGATAGGAAAACTGCTGAAATTTGGAAGCCAACCTGGGAGATGTAAGTGAATTAAAGGCCAGTAAGACCTTAGCTAGTAAAATAAAATAAAATAAATTCATTATGTAGAAGTAGTCCAATCTGCCAAAGATGTAGTGTCTCAAAAGAGTATTTGGAAAGGTATTAGGAACTACTGGCTGAAGCCTGCTGAAAATAACGTTTATAGGAAAGGTGAAGAGACACGCTCCATCCGTCTCAGCACATGTCCTGGACAGCCGCTGTCCAGCGCCCACAACTTAGGTCAGGTGTGAGGGACTGTGCAGGGACACCGCTCCTCCTGTACCTGAGCTGCTTCCTCACTGCGTACACGTGTCCCACGCCCTGCGACACTAGCTCCTGAATCTTATGCGCTACTTGCGGGTGGAGGCGTGAGGGCAACGCACAGTTCTCATCTCTGACTACAGTTTCCTCTTCCTCAGGAGCAGACACAGGAAAAGGAGCCGGTGAGAGAGGGCGGCCCCGAGTCTCTAGTTCATGATACTGATGAGCTTGCTGTGTAGGTAACTGCACATACCATCTGACAAGAGAAAACATTCCAAACTGTCAACATTTCAATATTAAAATTAGACAAGGACGGGAATCCTAATTACTTAGGTTAATAGTCATTAAGAGAAGGAACAATCTTTTAAGCAAAAATCATATGATTATGCCGTGTGGAATAAAATTTAAAATGTCTTCTATTCAACTCTTCTAAGATTGACTTTGTACTCAATTAAAAAGGTAACTTCATAAACTTTCACTATGACCCTAACGTTAAGGCAATGCAGGGATTTACACATATATGAGGGTAGAGAGATGGCTCAGAAGTTAAGAGCACTTGTTGGTCTTGCAGAGGTCTGGGTTTTGAGTCCCAGCATCAACACAGTAGCTCACAACCATCTGTAACTCCAGCTCCAGGGATCCAAAGCTCTCTTCTAACTTAGGTAAGGACCAGGCATGCACAAGTTTTACACACACACACACACACACACACACATGCAGGCAAAACATCAATACACATAAAATAAATAAGTAAATAAACAAAGCATTCTCAATTCCTGTTGGTCCAATGAGTAAGAGAATCAACTAAATTGTGAACACGTCTCATATACAATAGTGCAAGAGACTGATGCTAGGTAAATCAATCAATCTGGTAGAGTACCGTTTTAATGGATTTTTCTTTTTTTGTTGTTGTTTTTGTTTTTGAGACAGGGTCTCACTGTGTAGCTCTGACTGGCCTAGAACTTGGTATGCAGGCTGGGTTGCCTTTGAACTCAGAGATCCACCAGCCTCTGCCCCCTGACACCATGCCGAACTTAAGAGATATTTTTGTACAAGCGTGTGTGTGTGTGTGTGTGTGTGTGTGTGTGTGTGTGTGTGTGTGTTGCTTGGGATTTAACTTTGGGCTAAGCACTTGGCTAAGAAAGTGCTCTATTGATTAGCTCACACCAAGACCCTGTCCTTTCACATTTATTATTTGTATATGTGTATGTGTGTGGGTGCACATGTGTCAGCATGCACATGTGGAGGTCAGAGAACAACTTAAAGAAGTCAATTCTTTCCTTTTATCATGTGGATTCTGGGGACTGAACTCATTGGCCCCCTGTATTTCTGCTTGATATAAACCAATATAAACAAAACAGAGCCTAATTAAACTTTGTATAGTATAGAGCTGGAGAGATAACTCAGTTAAGAGCACTTGGTGCTCTTGCAAAGGCCCTGGTTTTGATTCCCAGCACCCACAGGGTGATTCACAACCATCTATAACTCAAGTTTCAGGAGATCCAATGTCTTTTTCTGACCTCCATGGCATCAAACATGCATGTGGTCCATATACACATGCAGGAAAACCTCTTCAACACAAAATAAAATTTAAAAATCTAAGAATTAAAAAAAAGTTTAGAGTTACATGTTTTAAAAATTGAAGGATCTAATTATTGACTTCACTTTTTTTTTATTTTTTTGGTTTTTTGAGACAGGGTTTCTCTGTGGAGCTTTGGAGCCTGTCCTGGAACTCACTCTATAGCCCAGGCAGCCCTTGAACTCACAGAGATCTACCTGCCTCTGCCTCCCAAGTGCTGGGATTAAAGGCGTGCGCCACCACCGCCCGGCTTTAACTTCACTTTTAAATCTTTATAAAAGAGCATACAAAAGTTTTTATTATATTTGACCTCATTATACAATAATAAATTCTTCACATGAATTGACAAGTAAAGGACAGTAAGCTAGAAATATTATAGTTCCTTCTATTTAAAACATGAAGCATAAAATGGAATTTTACTTAGGGCTGAAACTTCACAGATGGCTGTCACAGCAATCAACGATGCACGGTTAGATTATTTACAATTTTTAGGTGGTAAAATCAAAACATATGCATAGCAAGTAAGTTTAATACTGGCAAGGTATCTAATTTATAAAACCAGTCCTTAATGAGATCATTGAAAACATAAGTGTAAGAGTCCTTGTTAATGCTGCTAATCAGAAAACGAAAGAGCTGTACAAATGCCATACCGAAGAACACCACCAGCATCTACCAAGTTCTTCTTCAGCATGGTGAAGGCTTTCTCCTGCTCCATTCTGATGATCTTCCTGTCTATCTGGGGGTCTGTAGGCACTCTATATTCAGGGAACTTCTGGACCTTTTTAATGTAAATCCTTTATACAAGACAAGGAAGAAACTGTTTCTTATAATCTCAAGAAATACCTAACACCAACAAACAGTTCAAACAGAAAAGTTAGAGAATACTTAATTTAGTATTCAGAAGCTTATGAAAGATGTCATATTAAGTGCATGATACTTACAAAATTAACAATTATCACAAATTGAGTATAAGTATCTAAATATAGTTAATTTTTTTTTTTTGAGACAGGATTTCTCTGTGTAGTTTTGATGCCTGTCCTGGATTTCGCTCTGTAGACCAGGCTGGCCTCAACCTCACAGAGATCTGCCTGTCTCTGCCTCCTAAGTGCTGGAATTAAAGGTGTGTGCCACTACCACCTGGCAATAGTTAATTTTTATGAATTTTTTTCTTCTTCACTGTCCTGGAAGCCATAATTCACATTTAGTTTAAGGACCTTCTTCCAGGTTGATTGCTTTTAAACTTCCATTATCTAAATTCATTGAATAACAATGACACTTAACTTTTTCTTTTTTTTTTTCAAGACAGGGTTTCTCTGTGTAGCCCTGGCTGTCCTAGAACTCACTTTGTAGACCAGGCTGGCCTCAAACTCACAGAGATCCACCTGCCTTTGCCTCCCGAGTGCTGGGATTAAAGGCAAGCACCACTGCCTGGCCAACAACAACACATAATTTACTCTTGGTGACCAATGCCTTTCATCCCAGGCAGGAAAATCTTCATGAGTTCAAGGCCAGCATGATCTACATAGCGAGTTCCAGGACAGCAAAAGAGACTCTTTCAAAAAAAAAAAAAAAAAGACACAATAGTTCTTCACATTTGTACTCTATGTTGAAAAATCTCTCTGTATTTTCAATCAAGCACAAATTTCTTCACAACATTCTAGCTATCTCATGAGACCCTAAATTTTAAAAAATTACTTTGTTGTTTTATGTGTCTGGGTGTCTTGCCTGCATTCATGTCTGTGTACCATGTGACTGTATCAGTCAGAGGAGAGCTTTGGAGCCCCTGGAACTAGTTGAGGATGGTTGTGAACCACCATGTGGGTGCTGGAAACTGAACCCAAGTTCTTAGTAAGATCGGTCAGTGCTCTTAAGTGCTACGTCATCTCTCCGGTCCCTTAAAAGTTTATTCCATTTTATTGACTTATTTATTTTGTGTTATTCATGCCACTTCTTTCTCTACCTTCCAGTGCTGGGATTACAGATGTGCACATCACACCAGTCTTTTAAAAGTATTTATTTTATTTTAGTGTGTGTGTGTGTGTGTGTGTGTGTGTGTGTGCGCGCGCGTGCGCGCGCGCGCGCCTGAGTGTATGTATGTGTACCACAAGAGAGCAGGAGTTCATTGAGGTCAGAAGAGGTATCAGATTCCCTGGAACTGGAGTCACAGATGTTTGCGAGCCACCATGTGGGTGCTGGGAACCAAACCCAAGTCCTCTGCATAAGCAGGTTACCACTGGAGTGTCTCTCCAGCCTCCAGTCTTTTTTTTTTTTTTTTTTTTTTTGGTTTTTTGAGACAGGGTTTCTCTGTGTAGTTTTGATGCCTGTCCTGGATCTCGCTCTGTAGACCAGGCTGGCCTCGAACTCACAGAGATCCGCCTGGCTCTGCCTCCCGAGTGCTGGGATTAAAGGCGTGCGCCACCACTGCCCGGCTCCAGTCTTTTAAAACATGAGAATGCTTAAGTTTGTGATACATGTGATGCTGAAACATAATGCTTCAGTTATCCACTAAGTCCAACCATAACATACTATCTTTGTTTTGTTTGATGAAGGGTCCTTGTTGCTCAGGCTGAACTAAAATGTCTAGGTTCCAATGATTCTTTCCCCTTAGCCTTCCGCACCTGGGATCACAGACATGAGGCAGCACGTTCAGAGCACGCTGCTCATTTGGCTCAGGGCTTCGTGCACGCTGCACCCCTGAGCTATCTGTATCCCTCAGCACAATATGCCTTTAACAGTTTTCATTTTACTAATAATTCTGAACATTTTCAATGTCTACAAGAGTATTAGTAGCATTAAGAAAAAAATCTTTCATTGGTTCACATTTTTTATTCTCACCCAGAGCAATGACAACCTAGTTCTCTATCTGAAAATTACTATTGCTCTCATACACTGCTGGTGTGAATGTAAATTGGTAAAACCTCTCTTAGAAGCAAGTTTTCTTTGTCAACATTTTAAAAGTACATAACCTTTCCCTAACAATTACCATTCTAGGGATTTATCCTACTAATAAACTTAAGGTTATTGATTGTGGTTTTGAATCTAATAAAAGAATTTGTCACTAGTCATGTTGGTATACATCTGTAAATAGCAGCATTAAAGAGACAGAGGCAGAGGTAGGAGGGTAAGGAATTCAAGGCCACCCTTGGCTACATAGTGTGTGTGAAATTAGCCTGAGGGACATGATGAGATCCTATCTCAAAAAAAAAAAAAAAAAAAAAAAAAAAAAACAATTTTTTTCATAGGTTACATATCTACCCATAGAGGATTAATTAAATGGTATGCTTACAAATGGAATATTACACAGCTATTTAAAAGAAAAAATACACATATGCCAATATGAAGCCACTTTAAAGATCTACTAGAAATGAAAACAGAGTGTTTAGTAACTAGTACATGTCATATGAACACTAGGCAGCAATTTGATATCTGTGCATTAGACGCTGTGGTAGTTTGAATGTAACTAGCCCCCATAAGCTCATAGGGAGTGGCAATTTTAGAAGGTTGTTGGAGTAGGTGTGGCCTTGTTGGAGGAAGTGTGTATCTGTGAAGGTGGGCTTTGAGATCTCATATATGCTCAAGCCACACCCAGTAAGTGTGTGTTCACTTCTTGTTGGTGCAAGGACTCTCTGCTCCTTCTCCAGCACCATGTCTACCTGCATGCTGCCACATCCCACCATGATAATACGGACTGAATCTTTGAAACTGTAGGCCAGCCCCAACTAAATGTTTTCCTTTATAAGAGTTGCTGTGGTCATGGTGTCTCTTGACAGCAATAGAAACCCTAACTAAGACAGATACTCACAACAGGCTTTCAGACAGCAGGGAAGAGGGAACACGATTACCTCACTTTAAGGAAAGCAAACATTAGTGGGCTTTACTGACCTTTTAGGGTAGAAGAAGATATGTGTATATTCACACACATACACATTCATATATAGAAAAATCTTTGCAAAATGACACAAAAAACTATTAAGAGTTGAGGCTTTAATGAGGAATATACAAAACAGTGAGAGGAAAACCTAGACTTCACTGCACACAATTTATTTAAACTTAATAAAAATGCTTCTGTTTGCTATTCAAAAATAAGACTTTAATTAAAAAAATTAAGTGAGATAAAGTAAGCTTACCTGGCTGGACAAGTAGCTTTGTAGAGATGACAAGACCTACTTTCTTGCTCACTGATTCTTTTTAACTGGAAACCTTTCCTTCTTGGTCCATACTGACACTCCATTACTACAGCTCGACTACCTGTGGACCCAAACCAACCAGTGCAGTAATTTATCTGCTTATGTAGTCTAGAAAGATGGATAAAAACTTGGTTGTGGCAATTTCAGAATCTATACTTTTAATTACATAAGATTATGGAACAAAAACATCAGTATTTCTTACTAAAAATGCAGACAGACAAATTTAAATTTTTGTAAAATTTATCAAATATGCCATAATTATGGTAAGTAATTAATAAATATCTCATTTACTGATACATAGAGACATATGATTTTATTTTATTTGGTATTTCAAGACAGGGTTTTTCTGTGTAGCACTGGCTGTCTTGGAACTCACTCTGTAGACCAGGATGGCCTTGAACTCATAGAGGTCCTCCTGCCTCTGCCTCCTGAGTGCTGGAATTAAAGGTATGTGCCAAGTGAGACATATGATTTTTAATAATACTAAATGTACCACTTTATAAGTTGAAATTAGCAAATGTTACATTTGGTTAATTGTTAATACTATTTAAAATCTTAATTTCCTTAAAATTTTTTTTTAGATTTACTTTATTTTATGTATATGAGTGTTTTGCTTGAATGAGCATATGTGTACATGTGCATGCCTGTTGCCCACAGAGGTAAGAAGAGGCATCTGATCCCTTGGAGCTGCAGTTAATGATTGTGAGCCACCATAAGGGTGCTGGGAACAGAACCTGGTCCTCTGCAAGAGTAACAAGTACTCTTAAGCACTAAGCCATCTTTCCAGCTCCTAATTTCCTTAAAAAACAAAACTAAAAGAAAAAGATTTTTGTTTTTGTGTTTGTGTGTATACCTGCAAGAGTTTATGTGCACCAAGTGTGTGCAGGTGCCTATGGGGGCCAGAGGGTGCTGGATCCCATGAACTTGGAGTTACAGGTGGTTTGAGATACCTGGTGTGGAAGCTGGGAACTGAACCCAGGTCCTCTGCAGGGGCAGAAATGCTCTCAGGTGCTGACCCATTTCTTTAGCCCCTTTACTTCCTGTTTCAAAAATTATTGATTTTCTTATTTCTTTTTTTGGTTTTTCGAGACAGGGTTTCTCTGTGTAGCTTTGCGCATTTCCTGGAACTCGATCTGTAGCCCAGGATGGCCTTGAACTCACAGAGATCTGCCTGCCTCCGCATCCTGAGTGCTGGGATTAAAGGCGTGTGCCACCACCGCCTGGTGATTTTCTTATTTCTATTTGGCCTGTTAGATTCAGGTGGTGACCTGCCTCTAAGATGGTTCCAGGGCATCCTGGCCTCCTACTGTTCACTTCCTAGAAAAGCTCTCCCCTTCAGCATGGGCTGTACCCACCAACTTCCTCCTACTAAATAAGGCAGTAGTGACAGTATGTTATTGTTGCTATCAGGTTATAAGGTAACTATAATTTCCGTCTTGGGTACTCTTTTACTCTTCCGTGGATTGCTGTCTCTAGGTGACATTAGCTGCCACACAGTGAGGGAACTCTGTGCAAAGGCCCACACAACAAGGCAACCACACAAGTGAGACTGGAATTGCCTCCTCTGCTAGTAAGCACAGATGACTCCAATACCAGTCAACACTACAGCCTCAGACTGTAAGAACCTGAGGCAGTCACCTTGCTAAGCTACACCTGGAATTCTGACCCTCAGAAACTGAGACAATAAATGTTTGTAGTTCTCAGCGGTCAAGTTCGGGGTAATTTATCACATTACAGTAGATTACAAATACACAGATGTGAAAATGATGCCTACTGCAGGATACAACTGACTTTTAAGACACAAAAAATGGCTGGAGAGATGCTCAGTGGCTAAGAGCACTGGCTGCTCTTCCAGAGGACCCTGCATCAATTCCCAGCACCCACATGGTGGTTCACAGGCGTCTGTAACTCGAGTTCCAGAGGATCCAATGCCCTCTCCCAGCATCTGTGGGCACTGCATATATGTAGTACTCTAGCAACATATCCATAAAAAAACTAAAAAAATAAAATACATATAAAATTGTTATCATAAATAAAAAATTAATAAAGCTGACACTAAAATGTAAGACCTCTGTTTAAAGGGACTGTTGGTGACTTATAACATTAGTATAAACTACTATTTATTTTTATTTTTTGTTGTTTAGTAGTGGTATTTTGAATGTAACTGTCCACCATAAGGGAGTGGCACTATTGGGAGGTGTGGCCTTGTTGGAGGAAGTGTGGCCTTGTTGGAGGAAGTGCGTCACTGAGGAAGCGGGCTTTGAGGTCTCTTTTGCTTAAGCTTCACTGAGTGTCACTCTCTCTTCCTGTTGCCTTCTGACCCGGGTGTAGAACTGTCGGCTACCACTCCAGCACCGTGTCTGCCCGTTTGCCGCCATGCTCCCCACCTTGATAATAATGGACTGAACCTCTGAACTGTAAGCCAGCCCCAGTTAAATGTTTTCCTTTATAAGAGTTGCTGTGGACATGGTGCTCTTCACAGCAATAGAAACCCTGACTAAGACTTTTAGAGACAGGATCTCACTAAGTAGCCTTGACTGGCCTGTCACTCACCATGTAGACTAGGCTGGCCTTGAACTCACAGAGCTCTACCTGCTTCTGTCTCCTGAGTGCTAGGTTTGAAGGCCTGTGCCATCAAGTCTCACTCTATTAGTTATTTTAAAGTTTGATGTCAGGGTTGTCACACGTTTGGGAAGGACAAAGGTGAGACAAGAGTAACCTGGACTAGGATTTTGCAGGAATGAAGGTGGAAATAAACAATTAAAAAAATAAATAATAATAAAGCCAACAGAACAAACGCATACATAAATAATCATATCACAAAAATCTGGTTTAAAAACAGCTGATAGCTGTTGAAGGTACATGATAGATTCCAGAACATTTTTTATATTCTTACCTCTATTTTTGATACATATGAAAATTCCCATAACGTAATCTTTTGGTTTTATTTTTTTGATACAGGGTCCACCATGTAGCCCTGGCTGGCCTTGAACTCCTAGAGAGCCCCTGCCTCTGTTTCCAGAGTGCTGGATTGTAAAGTTATGCTCCAGTGCATCTGGCTGTTTTGTTTTGTTTTTGAGACAGGGTTTCTCTGTGTAGCTTTGCGCCTTTCCTGGATCTCACTCTGTAGACCAGGCTGGCCTCAAACTCACAAAGATCCGCCTGCCTCTGCCTCCCGAGTGCTGGGATTAAAGGTGTGTGCCACCACCGCCCGGCTTTTTTTTTTTTTTCCTTAAGATTTATTTATTATGCACATAGTGTTCTGCTGGCATGTGTCCCTGCAGGTCAGAAGAGGGCACCAGATCTCATTACAGATGGCTGTGAGCCACCATGTGGTTGCTGGGAATTGAACTCAGGACCTCTGAAAGAGCAGCCAGTGCTCTTAACTTCTGAGTCATCTCACCAGCCCACCCCTCAAGCAAATTAATTCTTTATGAGTAAATCTGAAACCTAAAAAATTCAGAAAACAAAGCTTTTGGAACTTACTTGGCTGCAGAATCTGATCTAAACAAAGAAATTATGTGTCTGTGTGTCTGTCTGTATCTCTATCGTCTATCTATCTGAAAGATGATTTATTTCTGTTAGTATGACTATAAAGGATTATTTTTCTGATTATGTGATATTGTCTATAGGTCTACTTGGAATTTAAATTCTATTTATTAACATACTATACAAGTGAAATATTATTTACTTGGTGTCAGAGATTAAAACATAATTTTTTTTTAAAACATAATTTTATGACAAAGTAATTGGTTATATTTGCTATGTTTTCTTTTTAGTTTAACATTCATTCATTTTCAGCAATTAAAATTCAGTTCTCACCTACCAAAATGAAAAGTATCCTCTCACAAAAATCCCATTTTCACCACAGAGCGCCGCTGCGGGGCCTTTAAGTAACTGATGGAGTTACCTGCATTGACAAACGGGATGCCGTCGTAGGGCACATACTGGGACTTCCACATCAAGCGCGTGGCAGGTTTGGCTGGGCTTGGAGACTGGCGAGTGCCCCAGACACTGCGGGTTTGCTGCTTGTGAAAAGTGAGGATGCTTTCTAGTTCAGTCTCACTGACACAGTAGCCACGGTAGGAATCTCCAATTTTCTGTAAAATCACATAAGAAAATCGTTGGTTGGAAGGATGGGAGGCCAGCAGGATCCTATGCTATGTGTCAGCCATGACAGATTAAAGCTGTTAAAACACACACACACACACACACACACACACACACACACACAAAGAAAAAGAAAGAAAGAAAGAAAGAAAGAAAGAAAGAAAGAAAGAAAGAAAGAAAGAAAGAAAGAAAGGAAGAAAGAAAGAAAATCATTGGCAAATACATTTCAGTGAACAGTAAATTAACAAGATAATTCTCTACGGTGAAATAGCATCAAGTCACTTCCTCACCGCTGGCCTGTAGTGGTCTGAACTCAAACAGTACCATCAAACAGATGGAAGGGTATATAATAACAACACATTCACTGCCATACGAGAAGTAAGTTTTAGAAGAAAAAGCTTGAACAATATGTAATATATCCATCCTCTTGGATGTCTAAAATTCTACCCCTAGATCAAATCGAGTACTGATTCTTTGTGATTTTTTTTATATGATGCCAAGAATCTATCTAAAACCCAATGAAAACTATGTGTTCTAAACCCATATGACTATGTGTTCTAAAAAAAATCTTGCACAAGAACTTCATTATATCTAATACTCTTTTTTATAACATTTAATTTTGGGGGGGATTTTATTTATTTTTATTTTATCTATATGAGTGGTTTGCCTACATATATATCTGTGTACCACATGTATACAGTGCCTACAGAGGCCAGATGAGGGTGTTATAACTGGAGTTACAGACTGTCGTAAGCCACCATATAGGTTCTGGAATTAAGCACATGTCCTCTGCAAGAGCAGTAAGTTCTCTTAACCATTTTCAAAAGAACTGTGACTTGGACATGGTAACATACATCTAGAATCCCAGCACTTGGGAGGTTGAGGCAGGAGGACTAACACAAGTGTAAAGCTAGCTTTGTCTGCATAGTGAGTATCAGGCCAGCCATGGCTACATTGTGAGACCATCTCCAACAAACACACAGTCAGTCAAAACAACAAAAACAACAAAAACCGGCCAAGTATCTCAGTGAAACCAAGAAATCAGTCCAAGACTCTGTGTCTGAATATCTAAGGAAACGGTGTTTATTAATGTTAATTAACAGGCAAAGAATTTAGGAAGCAGAGTTAACTGGTATGGTCGCAGTAAATTTAAGGTAAAAGCTAAATTAAACTTCAAAAAGATGCTGAAGGTCTGGGGCCACACTAAGAATTACAGAACCGGTGATATAGATTTGCAAATTGTTTTATAAACATGAGAGCTAAAAGTCAACAAAACAGGTAAAATCCTTCAAAAGATAAAATGAACACAGGTCAAAAGCAAACCTGAGGAATTTATACTGAGACTGTAAGAAGAAATAAATGCAAGCAGAGAGAGAGAGAGGAGGTAGTCCAAAGCAGAAGGGAGAGGGGGCTAATGGCGGCGACTCAGGGGAGCTTCACACGACTTCTGCTTTTTCTCTTCTTCCGTTGGGTCCTTTCAGGGACAGGGCTTCATGTAGCCCAGGCTGGTCTCGAACTCACTCTGTAGCCAAGGATGAGTTTAAACTCTCGAGCCTCCTGCCACCACCTCCCCAGTGCTGGGATTACAGGCTGCCCCACCATAATAGGCACAACTTCTAAAGCAACAGGCAAGCTTAGATTAAGCATAAGTGCATACAGTCTATGACAGATACTGACTGTATTATTAGTATTAAAAATATTCATCTGGGGATGAAATGTTGCCATAACCAGGTAAGTGAAGCAAGGATTTTTTTTTTTTTTTTTTGGTTTTTTGAGACAGGGTTTCTCTGTGTAGCTTTGCACCTTTCCTGGAACTCGCTTTGGAGACTAGGCTGGCCTCGAACTCACAGAGATCTGCCTGCCTCTGCCTCCCAAGTGCTGGGATTAAAGGCGTGCACCACTACCACCTGGCAAGGATTATCTTAAACTCACCTCACAACTCCTAAGACGGCAGGCCCATATCGGTGTGTTACAAGACAGTGGCTGAAGAGGAGCTGGCAAAGGTTCTTCGAGCATTCTGGGAGAGGAGAGGAATAGATGTAAATACGTAATTACACACACACACACACACACACACACACACACACACACACACACACAC
>CABHPP010118734.1:63107-82183 GCA_902168425.1 Peromyscus attwateri
CACACACACACACACACACACACACACACACACACACACACACACACGTGCACACATACCATTTAACTGCTTTGTCTTTTTCTTTACTTTGTATGTGTAATATTGTAATATATGGACACAGGTGTGTACATATGTGTATTGAAACCAGAGCCTGACATCAAATGTTTTCCATAGTCACTCTTCATCTTTTTTTTTTTTGGTTTCTTGAGACAGGGTTCCCCTGTGTACCCTTGGCTGTTCTAGAACTTGCTCTGTAGACCAGGATGGACTCAAACTCACAGAGATTCACCTGCCTCTGCCTCTCAAGTACTGGGCTTAAAGATATGTGCCACCACCACCCAGCTCACCTTATTTTTTGAGACTGTGTTTCTCATTGAACCTGGAGCTCATCAATTCTGCAAACTGGCTGGCTAGTGAACTCAAAGGATCCGTCTTCCTTTGTGCCCACCTCCCAGAGGTCACAGATAAGAACCACTACACCTGGTTTTGAACACAGGGCCTCACACTTCATGCTGAATGTTTACTAAGCCATCTCCCCAGACCACCTCTTTAAATGTATTCATGTGTCTTCACAGTTAGCCTGCGTACCACATGTGACTGGGGTCAGAGTGGGCACTGCATCCCTACGACCGGAATTACAGCTGGCTGTAAGTCACCATACGGGTGCTAGGAAGCAAACCCAGGTCTCCACAAGAACAACAAGTGCTCTTAACCACAGAACCATCTCTCCAGCCTCCAACTCCTCCTTTTGTTTTGTTTTTTTTATTTGTTTGTTTTTGTTTTTGTTTTTTGAGACAGGGTTTCTCTGTGTAGCTTTGGCACCTTTCCTGGAAATCACTCTGTAGACCAGGCTGGCCTCGAACTCACAGAGATCCGCCTGGCTCTGCCTCCCGAGTGCTGGGATTAAAGGCGTGCGCCACTACTGCCCGGCCCTCCCTCCTTTTTTAAAACAAACAAACAAGTATTTCTGTACATTTATTTACTGTTGGATTTATTCCATGCCATTGATTTCTATTTCCTTGGGTTTCTTCTGGGAATCCCTTTTTCCTCTGTGAAACCGTCTATTTTGCTTTAGAAACAATTCTTCCTTTTCACAAAGGATCATCTCAAGGAGCTCTTAACTGCGGGGCAGTCTCTCCTGCTCATGTTAACTTTTTTATTGGTAATCTCAAACATACAGTTTCTGAACTGGCTAAAGGGATTAAGCAGTAGACTCTTCTTGTATATGGCCAGAGGTGACCTATGAAAATGGTCCACCAATCTCTTCACTCAGAAAACCCTACAGAATCATGTAAATTAAGAGGCTCAGATCTCAAGTTCATTTTAAAAAATACTCAAGGAACTGCCCAGACCATCAAGGACACACACATCTCAAAACCCATGAAGCATGTGTAAGGTGCTACTTCAAAGAAGCAATGTGTGCCATTCTGGCAGAACAGTGGTCAAGATGGTGGCCATGCACAGGCCAAACAGTGGGGCTAGACAAAGAGTCAGCAGTTGTGGGAATTCTGCCAACTTCTAAGTATATCTATCCCAATTACACATTCTAGAGTTGGGGAAATAACCACAGGATGAGTTCAGGGACCCACTGGTTCTACCGTGAGATGGACTTTAGCTAAAACTCTATTAGTCAAGTTGACCTCCAGAAGCCCCTAATTTCACTGGAGGACTACAATGTTTCTTGGGATCTCCTGGAGTCAATGTCAGTTCAGAACTAGTATCCAAAATATCCTGGACAGTCTAATTGTCTCTCCAGTGTACATTTACCTGTGCAAAAAGCCACAGGTCTCTCTGGGCTAACAGTGAAAGTCTTAGGTCCGGGGTTGGGATTTAGCTCAGTGGTAGAGCGCTTGCCTAGCAAGTGCAAGGCCCTGGGTTCGGTCCTCAGCTCTGGGGAAAAAAAAAAAAAGACAAAATAACAAAAAAAGTTTTAGGTCCTTTCCTCAGGGGAACCTCTCCTCTTCATTCAAGGGGTTCTGGATCTGCAAACTGGCTCAAGTGGAAACCGGTTTACTGGCTGAGATTCCTTCTTGCCACCATCCAATGTAGCCTTTCCTTCATTTGAGAATTTTTTGCTTATACTGATCAAACAAAAACACAGTAGGCGTCTTATCTAGTTCACTCCTGGAAACACTATGATTGTTTAGCTAGTGCCAGAGCTCCGTACAAGTCATGCCACCACAAAAATCACTTTACCTGTGCTGCCCACTATGGGTCAGGCCATCATGGACACTGCTTGTCTCTGCTGCCCATTATAATAACTACATTCACCTTGCCGAATTATAGAAGAAAGGGTTTACTTTGCCTTACAGTTCCAGAGAGTTATTCGAGTCCCTCATGGCAGGGAAGTCAGCATGGCCATAGGACCAGGCCTGAGAGATCACAGCTCTACCCCACACAGGAAGCAGAGACATAGCAGGAAGTGGGGCAAGGTTGCAAACCCTCCACACCTGCCCCCAGTGACCTGCAAGGTTCTATAATGTCCACAAAGAGGGCCACTAATGGGGACCAATGTGTTAGAAAACATGAACCTCTGGATGGCATTTCTCATTCAGACCATCATACCCACCAAATATAGCTCATCCAGTTTTGTGAAGCAAACACTACAAGATTTAAAAATCACAGATTAACCACCAAACAGTGATAGTGTGTGACTGCAACACCCTATTCTCAGTATTGGACAGATCAGGTGCACAAAAAATGAATAAAGAAACACTGAGATTAAATGACATCACAGACCAAACTAACGGATGGGCCTAACTGACATCTACAGAACATTCTGCCTGAACAATGGGGAATACACATTCTTCTCAGCAACCCATGGAATCTTCTCTAAAATAGTTCATATATTAAGACACAAAGCAAGTCTCAACAAATACAAGGAAATTGAAACAACATACTGTATTCTTCCTGATTATAATGAGACAAAGCCATAATAATAATTATTGTTATATATAATATTATATAATAATTATACTATTATAATATAATTGCCTGCCTCTGCCTCCCAAGTGCTGGGATTAAAGGTGTGCGCCACCACTGCCTGGCATAAAGCCAGAAATTAACAGCAATAGAAACTTCAGAAAATATACAAACTCATGGAGAGTAAGCAATACACTGTTGACTGACGAATGGATCACTGAAGAAATCAAGAAGGAAATTTTAAATTCCTAGAAGTAAATGATAATGAAAATTCAAATCTGTGTGATACAAGAAAGGAGTCCTAGCCGGGCGGTGGTGGCGCACGCCTTTAATCCCAGCACTCGGGAGGCAGAGCCAGGAGGATCTCTGTGAGTTCGAGGCCAGCCTGCGCTACCAAGTGAGCTCCAGGAAAGGCGCAAAGCTACACAGAGAAACCCTGTCTCGAAAAACCAAAAAAAAAAAAAAAAAAAAAAAAAAGAAAGGAGTCCTAAGAGAGGAATGTGTAACTCTAAGTGCCTACATTAAAGAGTCAGACATATAGCAAATGCACAACCTGATAGTAAAAGTTTAGGCACTGGGAAAACAAGAACAAGCCAATCCCAAAGCAGTAGATGGGAAGAAATAACAAAGGGCAGGGCAGAAAATAATAAAATAGAATGGAAATGACAAAAAATTCAATTAAACGAAGAGGTGATTTTTGAAAAGGTAAATAAAATTGACATACCCCTAGCCAAACTAATCTAAAGAAAAAGACAGAAGACCCAATTAATAAGACTAGAAGAAAAGGGAGCCATTACAACACACACCGAGGAAATCCAGTGGATTGTGAAGACATACTTTAAAAATTCATTTCCCACTAAACTGGAAAATCTAAAAGAAAAGGATGAATTTGAGACACATATGACCTATCAAAGTTAAACCAAGCAAATAATTTCAATAGAGCCATAACAACCAATGAGATCAAAGCAGTAATCAGAAATCTTCCAATGAAAAAAATCCCAGGTGCAGATGGAGTTGGTAAAGAAAAATATATAAATATTCTCTTGGGCTGTGAGTTTACTTAAGTGTTAGTCCCTTGTCTACTATGCAAGAGGCCCTGGATTGATGTCTAGCTCTGAAAACTAACTAACTAACTAATGGCTCACATATGAATATTGTCTAATTTTAAAATATTTTCATAGAACAATTAAAGGAATATAAATACATAAAATGATACATCAAGGAAGAGGCTGGAGAGATGGCTCAGCGGTTAAGAGCTCTCTGACTCTTCTTCTAGAGGACCCAGGTTCAATTCCCAGCAACCACATAGCAGCTCACAACTGTCTATAACTACAGTTCCAGGGGGTCAGACACCCTCATACAGACATACATGCACAGATATATTGAGAGCCGCTGGCAGTGAAAGTCCATGGAGTATACAGCAGTGACAACTAGAGTTCAGAAGGTCAACCTATCAGAACCAAGGGTTCTGTTAGAGGAAACCATCACACAAGGTGTTATGGGATTACTGCCTTTTGAATGAACTGGCTGTCTGTTGTTGTAACTTCTTGTGCAATAACAGCTATGAGTCTCCCCATTTACCGTGCATCTGCATGTCAGCGTACATGTAATCTCACAATTGCACCTCAATCTTGGGCACAACTTTCCCTATACATTTGGGGTAATTGGACAACTGTCCCCAGCTGTGTTTATTTTTCATTAACATATATCTGGCTAGGACCATTCTCCAGACAAAAGTATTTCAGCAAAGATACCTTTTTCCAAGGACAAAAATGCACATAGATAAACATGAGCTCATCTCACCCACAGATAGAGAAAAGAACCACTAACAATTAAATCCTCAACCCCTTACCTTCACCCTGGGTTATTTATACAAGACCCTAACTTAAGAGATTTACTGCTCACATTCCTGGGATGATGTTTTAGCCATTTGCTAGTTACTGAGTTAAGGCAGTTACTTCCCACTGACCCAAGGAGATTGCCTACAAGGCCAGACAGGCAACAGGTGCCAAGCTTCTTTCTTGTGCAAATTAAGTTTTAACTCCTCCTCAGCCAGGTGCTATTCCTAGATTTTCTCCTCAGCAATTACTCTGAGTGAAAGTGCTTTTACTAACCAAATGCTACATGCTCTGACATAGGTTGCTTAGCCACCTAACTTATGTCCCCCTCCCTATCAGAAAGCAGCTGCAGCTGGGATGAGCGGGGAAAGTGGTGCCAAAGACAGTTTGCTTTCTTGTGACTTACTGACCCCTAACATTCTATCTAGCCATTTCTAGATTATAGTTTGAGCACATAAATTCCCTAATTGATCTTAGCCTTTAGTTGACCCTACCAGAGAACTCCCCTTTAATCACTCCCCTTTTGGGATGTAATTGGGAGCTGACAATTAATTGCTTTATGTGTGGGTCCTTATCACCTCTCTCTGAGACCCTGAAAACTTCAAGCCTCACATTGCTTTACAAAAGAATTACTGTGTGGGTATACAGACTGGTTCTCTGAGAGCACTGGGAGAAGAGGATTGATGGAGAAAAACAAAGATGAGGACGGAGATGGAAAGAACTAGGTAGAATGATGAGAGAACAGCAGGAGGGATTGAGAACAGGAGGGACTGAGAGGAACTAAGAGAACAGAAAAGAAACTGTGCAGATAGAATCGTCATAGAAGAATAAAGTAAATGGATTAAAGAACTCAGTGTGCTTAGATTCATTGAATATCCCTCAGATTAGAATCCTCAGCTGGTTGGTAGACTCTTCCGCGGACCCTGGGAGCAAGCAATATAGGATGGACCTAATATTGCTTGCGTTACAGATATACACATGGAATAAAAATAAATAAACTAAAAAAAAGTTACAAAACGATACTTTAAATATTTTTCTAAAATTGTCATGAAACATGTTATTTTTAAGAAAAAAAAAAAGGTAAAACTGAAGAAGTTAGCAAAAAGTAGGCTGTGTCAGGGCTGGAAAGATGGATCAGCAGTTGAGAGCACGAGCTGCTCTTCCAGAGGTCCTGAGTTCTACTCCCAGCAACCACATGGTGGCTCACAACCATCTATAGTGGGATCTGATGCTCTCTTCTGGCATAACGTTGTATATTTAGATAGAGCACTCATATATATAAAATAAATAAAAAAGTTTAAAAACAAAGAAAAACATAAAATAAAAAAAACAGGCTATGTTTTTGTGGCTGGGTGGAAAATATTTGCCTAGCATGTCCAAGACCCTTTGCTCAATTTCCAGAACCAGGACATACACGCACACAAAATACATTTTAATACTTTAGCAAAACATTTTTGTTTTGCTAGCAAAAACATTTTAAATACTTTATCATCTAAGAATTATATCTATATAAATGTGGCTAACTATTTAAAAACCTTAGGAACATTTCTCTGAAAGGAGAGGAAACTGTCTTGTCAAGATGTGCTGAAATAAATGAAGATGTATGTGATGAACATTTCCTCTTTCTGAACTTCTGATCTTTTCCACTGTCTGCCAGATCTGATCATTTAAAAACAGACTTCCACTGTGACCCCAAAGACAAGCTCCTCTTTCCCATGATTCACCTGGTCCCTGACTTTTTGGGAAACGCGAGGGATGCTTGAGAACGAAGAATGTAGTCATTGGTGCTGGCTTCTAGAGTGTCTGCTCTTACAGTTGGTAAGCTTCTGTCAGTGGGTTTCTCTTCAGAGGCATCTTAACAACAAAAATAAGAAACATCAGTATCTTCAGTAACACTATGAAGATTACTTAACTAGAATTAAATCATTTTAATAGGAAAAAGAAGAATAGTTCTGAAATTAAAAAAACAAAACTTTAAATGATTTATAGAGACTGTCACTGATAAACTTACTTTTAAATTGTACACTATGAAATTTTGTAATTAACTTTTTATACTTATATTTAACAGCTATGATTTAAAAATAGTAGAAATAATTGTTATATTAAAGAGTTTCACATGTAATATGAAAACAAAAATTTACTTCTAAATTGTGCTTATAATGTTTTTAGTTTAACTTTTAATGACTATTAATAAAGACAATAAATCATAAAACAAGGTAAAAATAACTATCTTAAACTACTATGTATAAAAGAGCAACAAAACAGTGAAGCGACGATGTTAAAAAGAGATTCAACTGCACTGCAAAGGGAAGGAAGAAAATTAGCAGGAATATTATCAAATAGGCAAGGGGGGGATGGGAAGTCTGATCCTCTTTTCCGAATGTGAAACCAAGGGAAGGAGGAGGAGATCCAAATAACAGTTAAAAAAGGGATGGGTCACAGAGCTAGCAAAAATCAATAAAGTACAAACATAAAAAACTTCTGTAGCTAGGTCCTATATTTGTGGTACTGTTGCTATTTCTATTGTCGTTTCTAAATTAAGAAGAATTTAGTTTATGCTCATTGGTTATCTGGGAAGAAGCAGGGGTCAACCAGCTTCATAGAATTCCAAAATGAAACAGACATCTAACCTAGACAGGAGTTGAAAGGCGAACTTAAGATGTATTGGGGCTAAAAAAAACCTTTCTAATTACTCAATTCACAATCTCACCTAAAGAGATGAACTTTAATATGGACTTCCTAGGGAATTTTCTAGACTATCACCTTAATCTTTAGAGCACTGTCAACCCCCCTGCACCCATCCCATACTGACTCACCTGGAGGACTAGTCACATCCACAAGCGGCTCCTGAGGTGGGATCACTTGAGCCATTCCTGTCTGGGTAGATGGAATTACATGAAGCACCTGTCCGTTTTCTGATGGGCTCGTAGCAATCATCTTGGAAGCATTAAAGAAAGGATATGCTGTTCTGATTTTCCAGGGCTACTAGGTTATTTAAGCTCACACCTACTTCTAGGATGGCCTTATTACTTCACTCTGCAGACACAGACTGAGACTGTGCCAATTTTCCAAAGGTCCCACAGCTGACAAGTGCTGAAGCTAAGATTCAAAACAATCAGCTTGACTTTAGCCTATGGTCTTAAGCACCTATGATCTTAATCGTGATAGCACATGCATGAAGGTTAATAACACAGAGAGTGGAAAGACAGTCTGGGCTACATGAAACCTTGTCTCAAAAACAACTTACAAGTAACTTACAAGTAAACTTTAGTATAGAAACACTAGCTGTAAATCACATCAGCCTTATCACAAGTACCAGTGTACCTGACATGAGCAGTAAGAACTGCTTTAAGCTATTGGTAGTCTTTGTACTCCTAAAAGGAAAAAAAATACCTATATTTCCAATATAATGTATAAGTCAATAGTATCAAGAAACTAAGGTCATTTAGTATGATTAATACATATTGTTAAATACCATAATAGCCTAACACTCGTTAGTTATAAACTATACTCACCATTTGTGCATTAGAATCGCCCAGTGACTGAAGGTCATATTGAAGAGGCTGCCCATTTGGGTCCAAAAGACGAAACTGCTCCGCATGAAGGGTCTGTGCATCGGTCAGTGTCTCTGGCATGTCCTGTGATGTGAGTGACTCATCTGTTTCAGGAGCAGGAATGGGCAAAATAGTAGGGGAATCATTCTGTCCAAAGGAAGAATCCCCAGAGTCCATACAGGTCAGATGCTTTTGAAAAGTCAATAAATAAAGGCATAAAACGACATTAGTTTTTGTAAAATATACCATATTTTTACAGAGTTTTTTTCTTTTTTGGTGGTGGGGGGGGGGGGGGGGCAGGGTTTCTCTTTGTAACTATCCTGCTGTGGAACTCCCTCTGTAGAACAGGCTGGCCTTAAACTCACAGAGCTGTCTCTGGTATTTCTTAAGTCGGTGCTGCTCAACCTTCCTAATCTGCAGCCCTTTAATACAGCTCCTCATGTTGTGTGATCCCCAACCATAAAATTATTTTCATTGAATCATCATAACTATAATTTTGCTACTGCTATGAATCATAAATATCTGTGTTTTCAGATGGTCTTAGGCGATCCCTATGAAAGGGTCATTTGATCCTGGTTGAGAACTGCTGTCTTAAATGAAAGTGTTGATTTTTATATTTTAACTCTTTATTTTCTCAGGAATGCATTTGGAAATGATGAAATATAATTCAATATGTATGTATTGAGTACAAAATGTTATGGCTATATCTAAGCATTATTAAAAATTCTATATTAAAAACTAAATATATGATAGATATGTAATCAAAACCTTTTTGAAAAAGAGTCTCAAATATGCACCCCAGGCCTGACTTTGAACTCTTGATCCTGTGCTATGCCTCCTGAGTGCTGGGAAAACAAGTGTATACTACCACTTCTGGCATATTAAAAACCTCGTATCACTGAATAAAAGAACTAGTCTTTAAGCAAGAACAGTTGTTAAATGGTATGCTGTTCTTCTTCAGATTAGAAAACTTTCCAGCCGAATCCCTACCTCAGGTTCCCGAGTTTCTCCTGGGGACTCTCCGCCATCACTACGGCTGACTCCTAATGAAGGACACTGTTCCATGCTGCCGCCATCTTCGGTTTCATTGTCTCCTGTTAGTTAACAGCTGAAAGATTAAACATCTGGTCAACTGTGCAACTAACACCTTGATGGGGATGTTATTCCTAAATGAAATGTTCATCTTCCACACTGTGGTACCTTACACAATTTAGGTAAAACAATTTCCATTCTATAGATAGAAAATTACTGTTTTTATTAATTAACTTGCCAAGGCACCAGAATACATTTAAGGCAAATTAAACATTAGGGTTACATAGATCCCTCATTCTGTCCTTAATTACATTCTATATTATTAGCTCATTAAAACTGAATTTGTGTTATAAAGTTATGTTATATGCACTGCACAATTATTTAATGCAAATAAAAGTTTAATTTTATGGGTTGGGTATAACCTATATAGCATTTTTTGAAAAGATGACTTGGTGCAAATGGGACCATGCATGTATGAGAATATGTGTCCTTTGGGCATGTTAATCTATGTAGTCTTATGTAATTTTAAAAAAGATGCCTTGGTACTAATGGGATTATACACACATGGAACTATGTGTCCCTTGAGATATGTTAAACACATAGCATCACATAATTTTAGAAAAGAGGCCTTGATGCTGACAGGATTATACATGCATGGGAATATGTGTCCTACAAGATACATTCCAGGGGCTGGAGAGATGGCTCAGAGGTTAAGAGCACCGGCTGCTCTTCCAGAGGTCCTAAGTTCAATTCCCAGCAACCACATGGTGGCTAACAACCATCTATAATGACATCTGATGCCCTCTTCCGGCATACAGGCAAAACATGCAGACAGAACACTGTAAAATAAATGTTAAGAAAAAAAAAAAGATACATTCTAAATACTCCAGTGGATGTCTAAAACCTCAGAAAGAACCAAATCCTCCATGTGCATTTATATACTAGGCCCATTAGCATTGTAAAAGATAAGTAAAAACAATAATAAAATAGAACAATTGCACTATACTACAATAAAAGTTATTCCCAAATTTCCTGTTTAATATTTTCAAGTCATGGTTGACTATAGTTAACTGAAACTACAAAGAATGAGCTGGGCGGTGGTGGCGTGGCACATGCCATTAATCCCAGCACTCGGGAGGCAGAGGCAGGCGGATCTCTGTGAGTTCAGGGCCAGCCTGGTCTACAGAGTGAGTTCCAGGACAGCCAGGGCTACACAGAGAAACCCTGTCTGGAAAAAACAAACAAACAAACAAAAAAGAGTGAAATGGGGGCCTACAAGACAGTTCAGCAGGTAGAAGTCCTCTCTGATCTCCACATGAACGCAGTGATACATGCACACACACACCCTACACACAGTAAAACGATTTTTTTTTTTTTTTTTTTTTTTTTTGGTTTTTTTGAACGGGGTTTTTTCTGTGTAGCTTTGTGCCTTTCCTGGAACTCACTTGGTAGCCCAGGCTGGCCTCGAACTCATAGAGATCCGCCTGGCTCTGCCTCCCGAGTGCTGGGATTAAAGGCGTGCGCCACCACCGCCCGGCGTAAAACGATTTTTTAAAGTTAAAACTTCAGATGAAAGCACTAGACATATTTATGTAACCACCCAAGGATGACTTTGTAAGGCCCTACTGCTGAAGACACAACACACTTTTGTTGTAGGCCCAGAGAACTCACTCCGGAATTGACCTGAAAACCTCCTCTCTACAGGCTAGCTTCACAGGGCTAGAGGCTGCTATTCCAGCCCCAGGGTGCGACAGGGGGAGACATCAATGGACTTACTCAGTAGTAGCAACTGCACGCTAAAATAGTGATCTGCCAGGTGAAATGTGCCCACAGGTACATCAGTGGCATAACTGCTATGGAGGTAACCAACAGCTTCCTGTTTGGATCCGAGGCCCATTTCATAGGCGGGAATTTATGTCTGTTACTCTAAACATAGCCCAGACCATGGCTAAGGAGGCCATAGGCACCAGAAGGAAACTTGCCATTGTTTTGCTAAATGTACATGTCAAACTGACCTAAATATTTATGTTTCTAGCCAGAGACTTGTGCTGCCCTCAATTCTTGTCAGGAAAGTCTCTTTCTACGGTGGGTATCAGTCACAGTACTCAGAATTAGTGACTGTTGAGTGCTCAGCTGCAGATGGGATATTTATACCATCCTACCTAACCCCCAAGGCTCAAGAAACATCAAGAAGAGAGGCACAGAAGAATGTAGAAGCCAGGGATGGGGAAGAGTGTTATGAAATATTGTTGCCCTATGAACTTCTAGCAGCTACAGTTATCAGAAAAAAAAAAAAATCAAGCTAGTCAATATTCTAGCATGGACGGAAGAGGGGTTCACAAGACTCCATCATCAGCTGAGGAACTACTGGTAACTGACTGTTCCTGGACAATGGGGAATAAGTTTCCTCAGGGTGGTGGCCACTGGTGGACCCAAGTGCATTCACGAGTCACTCACTGGACTCAGTGGATCATGAAGCTGACATGGACTGGGGATGTCTGGAGGAAGTGGGATTTATTATCAACGAATCAATGTTAAAATTCCTGAAGTAGACAATGATAGCCTGAACCTTCTGCTCTTCCTGTCTCCATCCACCAACTGAGTTTGGCTGTACATGCTATAATCCCAGTAACCAGGGGGCTAGAGCAGGGGGACTGAGTTCCAGGACGGCCTGGGCTATGTAATGAGACCTCGCTCAAAGTCAAAACTAAGCACTCATACTATCAATATTAGCTTGACCAACTTGGAAATGAAAACTTATGAATAATATAAACTTTGAGGCACTTAGATCTAGTACCATGATTGTCTTTGGCATGAGTTTATGAGACAATAAATGAGTCCTATTTTAATGTATAGCTATAAGGTACATTTAAATGATTTCTCAGTTAAGATTTTAAAAAATCACATGTATCCTGATCTAGTTTATTATAAAAATTCAACAAAACCTATAAACTACAGTTACTTAACCTATTAGACTATAGAGAAACAATTTTATTTTCTACTTTTCTGAATTTTGTATATCACTTGACAATAGAGATTTTCAAAGTAGTTTACAAACAAAAAAAGGTATTTTAATGGTAACAGAGAGAGTTAGGAGATTGTGTACTGCAAAAGAACCTTTTGCTACAGAAAAAAAAAATAGGAAGTGGATCTAAAACAAAACTTTATTTTGTATCTAGAAGATTAGAAGAAGTAATAATAACGAAACAAAAATAATCCATTCCCATATCCTCCTAAAAATGAGCAAAACCCGAAAGTGAACATCTGAAAGAATATATAGGAATACATTTAAGTGTGGGGTGAAATGTCTATATTCAGTAAACCCATAATACATACTAAAACCAAAGCCTAAGTAAGTGGGAAATTATACTATGGTCATGGAAAATACTGTTGCAATGCCAATATTACTCAAAGCAATTTACAGATTCAGTACAATCCCTATTATAGGATTCCATGCATCTGTGAACTGAAAGAATATCCTCAAATTTATATGGAAAAATCTCAAGGGATTCTAAAAACCCAAATGATATTGAAAAAGAACAAAATTTGTCTCACTTCTAAATTTCAAAACTTAGCATAAAATTATAAAGAATGGAGCCATGTTATTATTGAGCCATAGAAAGAAATGGATACTGGTAAGCTACCACATTGATGAGACTGAAAACCATGCTAAGTTAGAAGCCAGGCACAAAAGGTCACATATATCATTCCATTTAGATAAAATATCTCGTATAGATAAGTCCATAAAAAGAACAGTTTAGGGAAATTACAGGTAGGGTGTGTATGAAAATACTGCAAAACCAAAGGTAGCCTTCCATACCCTACAAGTGTTCCAAATGCCACTGAGTTGTTGATTTTACAATGGTTAGTTTTACTAGGTTGTGCTGAAATATGCCTATTATCCCAGCACTGGGAAGGATGAGACAGGGGGATGATGAATCAGAGACAGGAAATGAGAAACTGTGAACGGGGACTGGATATTTAATGATACTAAGGAACTTTTCTAGGTATGAAGATGATATGGCAATATTAATATTCATGGATGAAACCGCATTATGCCATAATTAATGACCAGGATTTGTTTAAAAATTGGTCGAAGTTGAGAGAAAGGAGTATGATTAGATAGAGCTAGACATGAAACAAGGTCAGCCTTGAGATGATAATGTGAGTGCTCACAAATGGTTTTAACGCTGGCTTTGTGCCACTATTCTGCTGCTCTGTATTTTGAAATTTCCCTTCAGTAAGTTATAAAAACTGGATAGAATCTGGGGCCAAACTGACTTCATCATACCTACCTCACATCAAGCAAACAAACAAACAAACAAACAAAAAAATACGAAAACAAGGAAAACCAAAACCCTGAGCAAACTTGATTTACTAGATATACTTAGACCTCCGTTCCAGCCAGGAACTGTGGTGTACACCTAAGCTCTCTGAGATGGATAGGTCCACGGTCAGCCTCAGGTACACAGTGAATTCAAGGCCACATTCAGCTATGAGACCCTGTACTGCCGTGGGATGATCCTTCTGTACACTGTGAATATGCATTACTCTCACTGGTTAATAATAAAGGTGACTGGCCTCTAGCAAGGCAGGAAAAAGTTGGGCAGGACAATCAAACTGAGGACTGGGATGAAGAAGGGCGGAGCCAAGAGAGATGTCAGAGAGACACCCAAGAAGCAAGATGCTAGAAGGACAGGTAAACCACGAGCCACATGGCAATATATAGGTTAATAGAAATGGGTTCATTTAAATGTAAGAGCTAATTAGTAGTAAGCCTGAGCTACTGGCTGAGCATTTTGTAGTTAATATAAACTCTGTGTGCTTATTTGGGACTGGGTAGTCAGGACAGGAAAACTCTGCCTTGTTTACACTGTACCAAAAACAAAAACCAAAACCAAACAATAAAAAACCCATTCTGAATGATTAGAGAACCAGGACCTCAAGTACTAGCCTTGAGTTGTCATGAACATGGAGTATCAGGCCAAAGGTGCAACTGAATGAAATGGCAATGTTTAGGCCCTCAGAAACCAAATGCAAAATTTCAGTATAGACAAGTTCAAAAGAGCTATCATATCTCATAGTGACTACAGTGTTGGATATCTGAAAGCTGTTGAGGGTAGATTGTAAGTATTCCTTTTTTTATTTTATGAATATTGGTGTTTTGCATGCATATATGTCTGTATGATGGTGTCAGATCCCCTGGAACAGGAGTTACAGACAGTTGTGAGTGGCCATGTGGGTGTTGGGAATTGAACCCGGGTCCCCCGGAAGAGCAGCCAGTGCTCTTAACCGCTGAGCCATCTCTCTAGCCTCTTAAGTATTCTTAAAACAAAAAGACTGATAGGGGCTAGAGTACTGGCTGTTCTTCCAGAGGACCTGATTTTAATTCCCAGCACCCACATTAGGTGGCTCATGACCACCTATAACACAAACTCCAAGGAATCTGATGCCTCTGGTCTCCAATGGTACCTGCCACAAATGTACAGTTGTTTTTACACACACACACACACACACACACACACACACAGAATTAAAAATAAAATTAATTTTAAAAAGATATACTATTCTTGTGTGTGTGTGTGTGTGTGTGTGTGTGTGTGTGTGTGTGTGTGTGTTTCTTTTTTGGTTTTTTGAGACAGGGTTTCGCTACATAGCCTTGGCTGTCCTGGAACTCGCTTCCTAGATCAGGCTGGCCTCGAATTCACAGACATACACCTGCCTCTGCATCCTGAATGCTGGGATTAAAAGCATGCACCACCTCCACCCAACCAAAAAAAAAAAAAAAAGACTGGTATTTGGAATGGGGCATGGCTCAGTGGTAGAGCACTTGGCTTAGTATGTACAAAGCCCTTGATATAATCTTTAGAATCTCAATCTCTCTCTCTCTCTCTCTCTCTCTCTCTCTCTCTCTCTCTCTCTCTCGTGCAAAGAACATAAAAGTCATGAATATGTTAATTCATTTGATTTAACCACACCATGTATACATATCAAATATGTTCCCCTTCATAAATATATTTTTGTCAAGGAATAAAAATCTTTCAAAAAAGGAAACAATAAGTATCTAATGAATAACATTAAAAAATGACAAATACAAACACATAAAAGAAATATATACTAAATTCTTACTTAATATTATTAAAATAAACAATAAAGACGATAACAAATCAATAAATTATAAGCAGTTCTCTAGGGAAAGAAAAGATTTATCAAGAAAGAATGAGAGAAACCAGGCGTAGTGGCGCACATCTTCAATCCCAGCACTTGAGAGGCAGGGGTAGGCAGATTTCTGTGAATTTGTGACCAGCCTGGTCCACGAACTGAGTTCCAAGACAGCCAGGGCTATACAGAGAAACCCTGTCTCAAAAACAAATAAACAAACAAAAAAACACACACACACAAAAAAAAGAAAATGAAAAGAGAGAGCAAGAGTGAGGGCGGGAGTGGTGGCTCAGTAGTTAAGAGCTCTTGCTGCTCTTGCAGAGGACCTGGGTTTAGTTCCCTGCACCCACAGGTCAGCTCACAAACTGCCTGTAACTCCACTTCCAGGTGATGCAATGCCCTCCTCTGACCTCCACAGGCACCAAGAATGCACATGATACACACATTATACATGTAGCCAAAACGCCCATACACATAAAATTAAAAAATAAATATTTTTTTGCCAGGTGGTGGTGGTGCACACCTTTAATCCCAGCATTTGGGAGGCAGAATCAAGCAGATCTCTGCGAGTTTGAGGCCAGTCTGGTCTACAAAGTGAGTTCCAGGACAGCCAGAGCTGTTACACAGAGAGACCCTGTCTCGAAAAACCAAATTAATTAATTACTTTTTAAAGAATGAGGAAAAAGGCCGGGCGGTGGTGGCGCACGCCTTTAATCCCAGCACTCGGGAGGCAGAGGCAGGCGGATCTCTGTGAGTTCGAGGCCAGCCTGGTCTACAGAGTGAGTTCCAGGAAAGGCACCAAAGCTACACAGAGAAACCCTGTCTCGGAAAAACCAAAAAAAAAGAATGAGGAAAAAGGCACAAATTAATATCAGAAATAAGAGACTAACTAAAGTAGACATTAAGGAGACGATATTATGGACATGTTCCTAGAAGAGAAGAAAGCTTACCAAACAAACTCCAGAACTATAATGGCTGCACAGTCCTGTACATGTTTGAAAACACTGAAAGTGAAAAATCTTCCCACAAAATGAATATCCAGGCAAGACATTTATGAGAAAAATTTTAGAAACCAAATAACTATCATCTTGCTTAAAACTCGCTGAGAGTAAAGAGGGGTTACTCCTAATTCATTCTATAAGGAAAGAGTATGAGGAAGAAAATTCACAACTAGTTTTAGTTGTTATATTAATCATGGTTTCTAGCTTTAGTTATGACCCTTTGGTATCTTTGGAGTCCCACTGACCAGGGAAGGACTGCTCTGATCCAGACTAATCAATTCCTAGAGGTATAAAAGATGTTCTCACAAAACCAACCTGCCTGTGAAAACAAGTCCAAATACGAGGCTTCTGCAGCCACCTTCGTTATGAGCTCTGACCCGCTGAGGCATCGTTCCCCAGCTTCAATCACCCTAAGGCCAGCGATCAGTCAATACAACCAGAGTCCGGTGAGTTCATTCAGTTTCTAATGGAAGCCAGCTTAGCCAGCATAGGCTTCTTTGCCCACTCTTTCTCTAAAAGCCAGCGCAAGGCTCTTCTGCGGCCTTCTGCCCCGTCTACCTGGCACCAACCTTGGCGTGCGTTGTGTGGCTCTTCATAGCGCACCATGCCTCACTCCTTCTGAGACCTGGGAATAACAGGCTATCTTTTCTTCATCTGTTGGCCTCACCATACCTGAACGAAAAACAAAAATCATGAACACACGAATGCAAAACTCCCAAAGAAAATCACAGTGGACAAACTCAGCAATGTCTAATTGAAAAAAGTCCTCTGACTGGACTTGAGACAGCTCAGTGGGTAAAGGCGCTTGCTGCCAAGCCTGATGATTCATGTTTGATTTCTGGAACCCCAACGGTAGAAGGGAGAGCCAAGTCCTGCAAGTTGTTCTCTGGCCTCCACATGTGCATAGTGGTGTATGCTTGAATGAGCACATGCATGTGCACACACACATATGTGCATGTGAACACACTAAATATGTCAGTAAATAAATAACAAATTTAATTATTAAAATCTCTGACTGGGCTGAAGAAGTGGCTCAGCACTTGTTGCTCTGCTTGACCCAGGTTTGGTTCCAAGCTCCCACATGGTAGCTCACAACAGTCTGTAACTCCAGCTCCAGAGGACACAACACTCTCCTCTGGCTTCTCAGGCACTCTACACACATGATGCACAGATACATGTGCAGGCAAAACACCCACACATGAGATAAAAATAATCAGTCTAATAAAGCCCCCGCATCACTAAATTCAATTAATCCAATTACCACTAAGAAAGAAAACCAGTAAGAAACCATGAACTTAAAGCTTCTGTTCCATACTTACTGAAAGTCTTTTAAATTTAAATGGATTTTTATTACATAAAACTCACACATTTATAAAAAGAAAACTATATGCAAAATACATCTGCTATACCTTCTCTTTGCATGCTGAATCTGAATAGTTTTCAACTTAGAGTATCTGGTGTCCATGTTAAGGTCATTGTGGCCACAGGTAAAACAGATATTCTTTTTTTTTTTTTTCCGGTTTTTCGAGACAGGGTTTCTCTGTGTAGCACTGTCTGTCCTGGCTCTCGTTCTGTAGCCCAGGCTGGCCTCGAACTCACAGAGATCTGCCTGCCTCTGCCTCCTGAGTGCTGTGATTAAAGGTGTGTGCTACCACCACCTGGTGAATAGATATTCTTATACCAGCTTCTGATGTATTGATAAAATATGGCTGATATCTTCCTTCATCCATCTAGAACTCTTCCTTACAGTTACTAGGTTTCAATGAACTCAGAGTGTTCTTAAATCTTTAAGCCATGGACACCCATTTTCCAAAGATTTGAACACCAGACAAACAAATAATCTGAATAAACAAATAATCTTCCTCCTTTTCCTGTATTTCTGCCAGCATTTGTTTGCTTTGATTTTAGCCGTAGTTTTAATTTGAATTTCCCTGATGGCGAAGGATGCTTGTTGAACATTAAAAAAAAAAAAAAATTCCTAGCAATTTGTATTTTTTCTCTTGTGACCTCTCTGTTTAGTTCCACTCCAAGATTTTTTAATTGGATCATTTAGGGTTTTAAATAAATATTTACTTATTTTTGGTGTTTAGTTTCTTGAGTCATCTGTATATTCCAGACATCAGCCCTGCCAGACAGATGGACAGTCCGTACGTAAACTGAAAGCAGCTATGACTGCATGCATTAAGACCTGCACCAGATTAAGCTCTACAAAGTCCAGGAACGGAAGGAATTGAGTCAGGAAGTTCCACCCACAACTGGGAACAGTCGGCAACTGATGGGTCGGTCCTGTGAGAGGGAGAGTTACTTTCCTGCAGGGGTTCGACCTTGAGAGGTTCCTCATGCTCCAGGAGACGGCCTGTACTCATGAACCCCCACAGCGCACATACCACAGCACTAAGATGACTCAGGGGTTAAAAAAGGCCGGGGTGAGAAACTGGAATGGAGGGGATGGGAATGGAGGGGATGGGAATGGAGGGGATGGGAATGGAAGGATGGGAATGGGGTGAGAAATGGAATGGAGGGATGGGAATGGAGGGGATGGGAATGGAGGGGATGGGAATGGGGTG